>JAMKCH010031620.1:0-16586 GCA_023653785.1 Ophioderma brevispina | reverse complement strand
TCAAAAGAGTAACTGCCACAGTATTATTGCCCAATTGATAGTTTTTAATTCACACTCTTTGGGGTCTATTTTGAAACTCTTTTGGCCCTTTCTAGGGTCAATTTTGGAGTCACATTGACTTAAAGATCAACTCTCTAAGGCCAGTAAAAAAAACAAAACCAGGTGATTCGTCCCCGCCCGCTCGATTTTGGACGCCGCACCGATTTTGTTATCTTATTTTTTTTTAAAAAAGCAAACAACCCACCAAAAAGAAGGCTAAAAAGGGGGAAAGAAGTTAACAAATATCGGAGCACTATTGAAGCTCTCATACCTATTTTAAAGAGTATCCTTCATTTTGTTGACAATGTCTTCAACTTCTGTACATACTACTATTTGCCCATATCATTTCAACCAGTTTTGATATGAGGGCAAAAACGTGATTTATGAAGCCTCCTATATAGAATACTGTTATTTAAATAATACATGCTATCTAAGTTATATCTATGTAAGGATCTAAGTTCAATAGTTTAAGTTCATAGTAAATGAGACAAAAGTACTTTCCACAGACACTACTATATATTCTGATCACTTTCCCGGGAAAATCTGTTTGATCCCGGGGACCGAGGCTATTTAAGGCCAAGTAAAAAAAATAAAGTGGTGATCGGCCAGACTTTTGAAAAAAGTTGGTGGAGGGACTCTCTTGTGGAATAAAATACACCAATTCTATGAATTTTACCTTCGATTGGGTCAATTTGGACCCGTTTTTGGGTCCTTTCGGGGTCCAAAATAACCCCCCAGATTCCAAAATTCAAATCTTCTTGGAATCTACAGCTATACAGTGGGGAAAATTAAATCCTATACATTAATATGAAGTTGGAATCACCATTCTATGATTTACCCATTGGGGTCCAATTTTGACCCCTTGGTCCTTTCTGGTGGTCAAAAAATAACCCCACATTCCAACATTCAAATTCTCTTGAATCTGCAGCTATATAGGGGGGGGAAATTAAAACTATTAAATTAATATGAAGTTGGAAAAACTAAATAAAAGAATAAAAGTAAAATTTTACCTTTTTTGGGTCATTTTGACCCCTTTTGGTCCTTTATGGGGTCAAAAAATACCCCAGATTCCAAAAATTCAAATTCTTCTTGAATCTACAGCTATATCGTGGGGAAAATTAAACTACCGTATTACATTAATATGAAGTTGGAATCACCTTTCTATGAGTTTTTACCTATATTGGGTCAATTTTGACCCCTTTGCATCTTTTGGTTGTCAAAAATAACCCCAGATTCCAAACATTCACATGCTTCTTGAAACTAACAGCTATATAGTGGAGAAAATTTAATACTGTACATTTAATATGAAGTTGGAATCACCATTCGATGATTTTTACCTAATTGGGTCAATTTGACCCTTTTTTTGGCCATAAAAAAAAATTGCACATTCTGATTTCTACATCCACGCAGGCGATGATCTCCACATATGTACCTAACAGTGGTAGCAATGAAATTTTTCTACGCTTCCACCTACCCTTGGTTCCCAAACTGTTCCGGGCTGGACGTACTATTAATAAGAATCATGGAATCTAAGTTTATTTGAGTCTTTTGCCACATCAGGGCTTGCGGAAAATTTTGTAATGCATTTGTTTTCAGAGTATTAAAAATAAACGCCAAGGAAAAAATCGTGAAACAGAAAGTTTTGCAAGCTCTTCTGCCTTTCAAGTTCTTTAAAATGAAAATGTAAATAGAAAAAAAAATAATACTTTCAAGAAAGAAGCAATTTAAATTCCATATTGTAGGATTATAAGTATTCTGAATACGGGCTTAAAGACACTAACTATCAGTGTTTATCCAAGAGAGGTCAAGTATTTGAAATTTGCAGGAATAGCTTTACAAGTGAAGATTAAGCCTGTGAATTCTCTCGTAACTTAACTTTTTTTAACTACGAATTGACAGAAAAGAAAAAACGACAGAAGTTTCAAAGATGACGAATCTCCATTGAATTACGCGTGTAGTTATTGTCCGTTCGGACAATAACGACTAAAATATCCCGATTTCGTCCTTATTAGGTTGCTTCTGGTCCTATCTTTTGTAGGATATGTTAGGATTTCCATGCGGTTACGACATGCAAAAATCTTATTTTTGATGATTTTTTCGATTTTCTCTGATTTAGAAAATCACTGATGGTATTATGAAACTACGGAGGGGAGGGGTAAAACTTAGCTCAAGTATACGTATGAAAAAAGGCGATTTGTGAGAGTGGGAAAAATTCAAAATACCACAATTCTTTAACTCGAGGGGGGGTCCAAATGTTACGTACAATTTGGTACGTAAAGAAAATGACGAAGATAGCGAACGCCCCCAATCAAATGTGAGTCAGCCTTTGTGATGCGAAACATTTCCCAAGTCTCACATAATCAGTTGGTCTTGATCTTTAGTTATTACTTTTCTTCAGAAGGCATTAAAAAACTGTATTTAAAAGCTTTTCAAAATCCTTTTGGGGATCATACACTGTGTTTTTTGTTTTAGTAAACATTGCTATGATTGTTACAACATTTAATTTCATATTAGAGTGAGAAACCTTATTTGATGGCGGCATATATCCCTTACACCCTAAAGGGAAAATGACTACCAACCTGACCATCACCGCTACAGGGAGGTAGCCGTTATTTACCTTGTAGATCTTAAGAGCTATTTCCCACTACTAAACACAAGGCAGGGGGCCCGCTCCGTGATTTTTGAGTAGTGCAAAAATGCCATTTAGGGATTTAAGGGGTATATTTCAAAATAATACAGTTTTATGTCCTTAAACTCTTTAACTGTTCATAAGTCTGTTTTAATGGACTTTTTAGTATGTTACCAGGGACTTTGATATGTCTAATTATTTTAAAGGTTACAATAAAAATTTTGAATTGTATTTTGGTATTTTCTTCCAAATGACGTCACATATACTTCACATTTCCTCATGTCCAAGAACCTCCTATATGCTAAAATCGTCATTGTTTCATGGGCCCTTAATGGATTACAATGCATATATCAATAACCACTCAGAAAACAGTATTTTGATGACGTCATAACTCTTCTAGATATTACCATCATGAGTCCAAGAACCCCCTATATGCTAAAATTGTAATTGTTTTTGCTGGTTATTTTAAATGGATTACAATCATAAAATTATCATTGTCCAATCAGAAAACAGTAGTTTGATGACGTCATATATTTCTAATATTACGCATCACATTTCTCATGTCCAAGAACCCCCTATATGCTTAAATAGTCATTGTTTTATGGGTTATTTATGTTTACATGCATATTATCATTGACCAATCAGAAAACAGTATTTTGATGACGTCATATATATTCCTAAAATTACCTTCAAATTTCTCATGTCCCCAGAAACCCATTGGGCTCGACTGCGTCCGCCCAATATTTTTGCCAACTCATCGCTCGCCCATTAATTAATTTTGGGCTTAATCGATCCAATTTTATATCAAAATTGGCATTTCAGACCTGCACAAAAGAAAAAGAAAAGGGGCGACATAGTTTGAAAAGTTTTTTTTTTACCAAACATGGCGTACGCCTTATTATCTTATTTTGCTATCAATTCCATAATATGAAAATATTATACAATCACATTTATAGTTATAATTAAGTATTATCAATATGTTATTCTTATTTGTTGTTTTCATGTCTGATAATAACCTTTTAGAATCAGTGCATATCTGTGTGTTCATTTTACGATTAAAATAGTATTTCCAAAGATCGTTAATTGTTGTTTACACATCAAAACTGTGTGTCCCAGCACCATCAATGCACTAGTCTAAGGACAGAGTAAAAAACAGGGGGGGGGGTATGGGTATGAAATAATGACTACACCAATCGCCTAACCCTGAGCTCATGCGATAAAAAGCAAACAAGATTCGGATACCTGCCATATTTGAACTGCTTATAACCTTTTGCCACAGATTGATCTTATTACTAAACATTAGATTTTGTATTACTCTTAAAGTATCCGAAAAAAATATCTGTACAGAAATTTTATTTTTCACCTGTTATATCTGATAATATTGTATTACTTTCAATCCATACTTTTTCTGTATTTTTGCAGTAAAAGAAAAAAAAAGTGTTCTAAATAGTCTTTTTCGTCACACGTTTCACAGAGTCAGTATCTGCTTTGCCCATTTTATATAATACGATTCTAGTGGGGTAAAATATATTGGAAAGTATTTTCCAATCAACGTACCAGTCTAGCTTCTTGATGGAAACTGTTGTTATTGTCTACACCATTATATTGATATCATTATATTCGAACAAATTTGGAAGTACATTTTTGTATGGAAAGAAAACCGAGTATACGTTTTAAACCAAATGAATGATGAACCTCTTGGTTCAGTTTAATCTTTTTTTCCAGTTTTCTGGGAACGGGCTTGATTTTAGTGCCAGATATTGAAGCATATCCGCACGGTTTTAATTATTTTATTTATCTCGGACATGGGTAGAAATTGATCATTCATCATTATAAAGCTTGACATTCTAACGAAACCTGCTTTAATCCAATCCTTGAAAAATAGGGTATTACCAGAACATTGAACACAGGTATTATTCCATATAATTTCTTGACTCGGATCCTCAATTTCAGTTACATTCCTAACTAGTTGTTTGTACCAACTACCATGGGGTTAGATAAAAAAATGACATTTTTTGATTAAGTTCTTCTCTACATCTTTCATCATAAAAACAGTCATATTAGAATATCCAATTTCAATTCATCTTTGAAAACTCATGTAAAGGATATTTTTTCCAAATTGCGATAGATTCAGTTGTTAATCGTTTTAATCATGATGAACTTTCATCAATTCAAGAACGATGGTGGTGGACATTTCAAACCTCGACTTCATAATAACAATAATTTTTTCGCTGGACTTTTTCAGTTACTACCCCAAATAAATTAAAAAAGGTTTATTTAGTTCATTTACAATTCTATCTGCGTACCAAACGTACGTGAGATAAAGATAAGTGTGAAGCAACAAGCGTTTAACCAAGAAGATTCTGCCAACAATTAATGGTAAGTCACGTTGTTTCCATATATTTTGTGATGTTTATTATCTTATTAACTTTTGAAACCCAATTTTCTTATATTTCACTTATGGACTTGTACTGCTAAAGGAAATACCAAGAGATTTAACAACATTATTCAATTGGATATAGTTTCTCCAATCAAATGTTATATACTTCTTTTGACTTTGACTGCACGAGCCAATCCACACGAGCTTTTGTCTTAGCTGCATTTAATTTCAATCCAGATAATAATGAGCAATCGTCTTAGAAATGTTTACTACTTCCTTTATAGCCGTTTCGTTGCTGACAAATATTGTAAGATATCTGCATATAACGATATGCGGGCTTCATTTTTTGGATAACCATCTAATGGGAGGTTAATACCTCTTAACGATTGCATTGTCTTATTTTACATGCTAAGCTTTCAATTGCAATTATGAATAACAAAGCGAAAGGGCATTCCTTGTTAAACACCTTTTCTCCCGAAGAAATAGAAAATTAGAAACCATTCCCCATTTGTACAATGCAACTGAAGTATTCTTTGTAAATTGTTCATCCATTTTAGAAAATCATTCCCAAATTTATGTTCTTTTAACGCATTTTAACAGATATTTTCTATTATGCCTATCGAATCCTTACTAAAAAACTAAATAGCATAACACCTGGGAGGTTTCCTTTTGGGTATCCTATAAATCTTAAACCAATCCCAGTTTTCACCTATGTATCGCCTTTTGGGAACAGTCTGATCAGAATCAATAATAGATGGAAATAACTTTTTGAAGTCGTTTTGCTAAGGTTTTTGTAGCGATTTGTAGTCAACATTTGTCAAAGTATAGGTCTCCAAGTTGATAAATTATCTCTTGGGAGGTCCTTAATTATGCCCAAACTATTCCACGATAGTATAAATTTTTGGTCAAACTGCACCAAAAAAGATATTTGAGTATTTTTTTCAAAGCAAGATGCAATTATCAGTAAAATACAATAGGTATCTGGGACTCGGCGTTGCACTATACCACAAAATGCGATATCTTGGAACGCATCCAACATTTTGCATTTTTGACTTCAGATTTGGATTCTACACAAAATTCTAACATAGAACATGTTTTGTTTCATTGTTAAAGCACCTTCACATTTTTTACACTTTTGGCAGTAAAACCTACAATCATGGAAAAAAATTATGGTACACTTTGTCCGATTTAGGGAAATATTGACCCCCTCTCCCCCCAGGCAATGTTGATTTGAGTCATGTTGTTAGTTTAGTGGGTAGAAGGGGGTTTCGTGCACCCCACCCCCCTGAAATATATTTCTAATCGATGTCTCAGAAAAAACGCGTAGAAAACGATTAGCTATGTTAAAAAAATCAAAAATTATCCCATCTACCATTTTTATGTAAATTTATGCAAATTAGGATCTTCATTACAGAAAAACCATATCTCAACAACAAGAAAACACAAAATGTTGTTCCTGAGCCATTGTGAACTGTTGTCGATCAGATTTGTATTATTATCTTGCTTCGGATCCAAGATGGCAGCCAACAAGACCGCTCTGACCATCTGTAAAACATAAACACGATGTATACCTGTAATATTTAATTGTATAGTCAAAAATAATAATATAATTATAAATTAAGTAAGAGATGTATGCCTTTGACCACAAGAAACTCATATCTATCTTGTTTGTATGATATGCATTCTTAAAATTCAGTGCAACGACCAATTTCTCCCCATCAAGAATCTTTTAAACCCAGGAAAATTGCCTTATAACTGGATATGTCATCTCACAATAATAACAAAAGTCTAAATCAAAGTATGAGTTATATGTGTTTGACCAGTATAAACACACAGCTGGCAATTTTGTTTGTTAAAATTTAAGATGGCGGTCAATATGGCCACATTCAAACAATTTGAACCTTAAAAATTCTCACATTTTTGTCGTATATCTAGACATAGCACCCAGAAAGAATGATGGAAATGCAAATTAAAATATGTCTAATATCATTAGTAACTCATAACTGCTATTTCGCTTCAGTAGTATTTCTTAAATTCAAGATGTCGGCTACTAAAGCCGCTTCAAGATTTTTGAACTCGGTGATATGCCATCTTGATTTTCAAATAAGTCAACCAAACAAAAATACCAGCTTTGAGTTTTAATTGTTCAACGCACATTTCTCATACTTTAATTCACATTTTCATCCTAATTTGGGACAATATAAGGTAATTTCTATGTTGTATATAACACATTTTGAAGGCAGATAAATTGGCCGCCATATTGAATGTTAAATATACGTACTAAGTAAAAAAGGCAGATATGAGTTTCTAATAGTCGAAGACATATATTCCTTAATTTATTTTCTCATTTTATGACTATACGACTAAATAATATAGGCATTTAGCACTTTTATACTTTGTACATCTTTGAGGCGACCATGTTGGCTACCATCTTGGATCCGAAACCAGACAACAATACAAATACCGTAAAATCGCGTATACAAGCACCGGTGCCTATAATAGGACGATGTCGAAATCCGGACAAGAGTGAAAAAAAATGATTAGCGCCCTCTAGCTAATAAGGTCGGTTTTGGCACGCTCTTCGTGCGAACGTTGTTATCACTGTAGTAGATCCCATGAAATACCATGTCCTTAATGATTTACATAAAATCTTTCTTACCCCATGCACGTACACACTTCTTCCAATACAATTTACAAATGAAGAGCGCCGCTCATTACTCTCATTACTGAATGGTGACGTCATATTTGTGATACAGCTTGGGGAGAGTTTGGAAGTTCTGCAATATGTTTTCATGACGTTCGAGAGACGTTTTTAGGCCTCAGGTGGTCAAAATTATATACGCAATGATAATGGAAAATCCGGTATGGTCTCGGCTATCGGAAGCTGAAAACAGAATTTAAATAAGACTTTTCCGTTGTTGAGTGTTGGTGTTGTGTTTATGTCAGTAATGTTGCGCCATGAGTCAATCCCGGAAATTGAGGGTTGAAAAAGTACTCCTAAATAATCGTAGATTATGCGCGATAGTGACTAGTGAGATGTACTATCTGTGTCGGTATTACTTAGATCATTCCTGAACCCACAGTGTCATCATTGCAAGGTGCGCGCTTAGGTGAAAAGATGTATTCATTGAGGCGGTTTATTTAAATCAATGAGTACATCCTTTCACCTAAGCGCGCATTGCATTATGGGAAAAAAGAGCATCTGAGCACAATGATCCAGGTGCACTATTATTACACCTGGCCACCTCTAACACATACATCAATTTGTATCACTACCGATTAGTGTATATGCAAAGCGGCTTTTTTTTTTTTTTTTTTTTAATAATCGTAGATTATGCGCGATAGTGACTAGTGAGATGTACTATCTGTGTCGGTATTACTTAGATCATTCCTGAACCCACAGTGTCATCATTGCAAGGTGACATTTAATTTTACAAAGGTGAAATAGTAAATATGCATGGCTATTTTCCGGCAGTGGAACCAAGTTTGAATTGGGAAATGCAATGGTAGTATTGATTGCTGTCATAATAGACCAGTTAACATCCTACGTCACTTCTTTTGTTGCCTGCGAATCCATTCCTGCCAATCGTTATGGCCCATAGTATTATAACTCTAACAGATACAATTGCTCAGTGTGTAACAGTCAGGCCGACCTATTTCAAGATACCAGGCCCTAACATGTTTTACAAACATTGCTGTTAACTGTTCTATTATATGCGCGGAACCGTGTGTGTGGCGCGGTCAAGCATGGTTTGCATGACACGTACAATGTACACACAGATTTACTGTATTCGGTTGTGTGTATATTGCAACGAGGTGAATTTGAACTTAGGTCAGTCAGGAATGTACTACACATGCGCGAATTGCCGTCGGTGACTTGTCCCTAGAATCTTCATACAGGATTCAATTAGAGAGTGTTTGTTTGTGACATGGAGAAATAGGCAAGGCTCAAAAGCAATAGTGGCACATTTTGAAGAGCGCCCCAATTTTCTAAATTTGATATTTTTGCCACAGTTCCGTTGGTAATGTCTAGAAACTATACCTGCGAACGAGAAGAATGCTACTAAAAAGCGTTTATCACAAAATAGCGATTTTGTATTAGAATTGGGATCCAGATTGGACTTGACGGCCAGAGCTGGAAGGCTACGTTATGTCCGTCCATGATGAAATAGTGCCACCTCGAGAACTAATAACCTCTAACTTGACTTGCCTAACTATTAAAACAACTAAGGGATGAGCGTAGACACGTACATCCCGGCTATTCACATTGGAAGGCGTTTCAGCAGCCGTTGGAATTATTATCGGGGATACACGATAATAATTATTCTTGTACAAAATTCCCCCCTTCGTTTGTGACACTAGACATTTTCGAGCTTAACCATTTCACAGGTATGGTTTTATAATAGCCAGTAGTTACCAATGCACCGCTGTAAAAATCTCCAATTTTTGAAAAAGTGGGGGCGCCCTTCAAAACATGTGCTAATATTACTTAATATGCCACCTCCTGGTCATTCGAGGCATTTCTGGAATTCATGGTATGATTACATAGCGGATAGCATGTATGTAAGGTCTCCACCAGTGGATCTTCTACGACCCCTACGCAAAACGTCCACTAGTTGAATAACTGCGCACGGTGTTCGCAGAAAATCCACAGTCGGAGTATCAGCGCACGATGTTAAAATAAATGAAAACATAAACCTATATATAAGAGAATCCATCACCGTGCGCCGAAACCCCCGTTCCCTATAATCGACGGTGGAGTATTTCTGCGTACGTGCGCGGAAATCAACCGGAGGATTAAATGCGCACTCGTGCGCTGAAACCCCCGTTCCTATAAGCGACGTGGAGTATTCCGCGCAACGGGGAGCAGGGATTTGCAACGGAGGACTTACCCCCGGCCCGCACTCGTGCGCTAAAACATCCTTTCCCTATAATAAGCGACGGTGGAGTAGTTCTGCGTCCGTGCGCAGAAAATCCACCGGAGGATTACTGCGCACTCGATGCGCTTTTGGGGAAAACCCCCGTTCCTTATATGCGACGGTGGAGTATTTCCGAGCACGGACGCAGGGAATCCACCGGTGGATTACCGGCGCCCGCGTGCGCTAAAACATCCGTTCCTATAAGCGAAGGTGGATTATCTGCGACCGTGCGCGGAAAATCCACCGGAGGAGGATTACATGCGCACTCGGCGCTGAAACCCCCGTTCCCTAGCGACGGTGGAGTATTTCAGCGCACGGACGCAGGGAAATCACCGGTGGATTACTGGCGCACGCGTGCGCTAAAACACCCGTTTCATTATAAGCGGACGGTTGGAGTATTTCCGCCCACGAAAGGGGTGCTGGGCATCGAGGGTCCATTACTATATTTTGTTTGAATCGTATCGGGTCTGAACCTATAAACCTAGCGAGAAAATTGAACGTTTTTCCCTATAAGCGACGGTGGAGTATTTCCGTGCACGGAGCAGGGAATCCACCGGAGGATATAATATGGGTTCGTCTTTTACCTTCAATTCAAACTCATAATAATCACCCGCTCCGCTGGCGGGGTCTTCTGGGAACATTGTGTTGCAAAAGTACAGAAAAAATAAAAACAATAAAAAAAAAAAAGAAAAGCATTATAAATACAATTCCTCAGTTCCTTTTCCTCAACTTCTACTCTCCTCTCATGTTATTTTTTCTTCAATATATATCGTGTCATGTGTGAGTTATGTTACTTAAAACAACTCATAAATAAACAATATTTAAAATTATTTTTTTATATTCGTGTGATTTTCGATCTTATTAAGTAAACGAAAACAAAGAAATTAACACAAAAACAAAAAAACAGGAAAAGGAAGAAAACAAAAGAATAAAAACCTACGTTTGGTTATTTTTAAAGCGCTTGAATGTTTTATCCGTTTACGGTAAAGACGCCAACATTTTAATTGGCCTGCGTATCGGAAATTACCCGTCCGAGTTGCTATGACTTACTCCAGAGTTCAAACCAATCAGAAAGGCTTCAACTGTCGGCATGGACTTTGCTACCACAAAACCGACTTTTGCACTATTTCAGCGTGTTTTGTGGTCGCGCCAGTGTGTAAAAATGAAAGAGTAGAACGGTAATTTACATTGCAAATGTACCGGTTTTCTTCGAAGTTAAATTTAAAAAGATGTAAATATGTAATTTTCTCTATTATAAGAGTCATATTCAGAAAATATGGCTTTTTAATCTGAAACTTCGGCTATTATTTTTAGTGGTTTCTAGAGTAAAATTCATTTATATTTAGCAAATAAAGAGGATGTTATTTTAAAATGATATTAAATATCCAAACAACGTGTTGCCGACCACCCAAGATTTACCGTAATTGAAAAAGAAAAGATTTGAAAAGTTACCGTACAAGCATAGCCTTACCACTCTGTCTGGAAGTTGTACCATGGCAACTATAGTAGTGACAATCAGACACGTATCAAATTTCTATAGCAATAACGGATTATTTGATTTAGGAATACCAAACCAGAACCTTTTTCCTAATTAGGAATAACGAAACTTTTTTGAGCTTTGGAATAGCGAACCCTTTTTTAAAATGGAATAGTGAACACTTTTTTAAGATTCGGAATAGCCAAACCCTATTTCCGGAGTAGTTTTTCACGTTCCTCGATAGATTGGAAAGAAACGTTCTCCTAAAATCCCAATTATCACAGTTATTATCCAATTATTGAACAAAGACCCGAGACCGCGTGTTGATGTTGACGATTGCTTAGGTGCAGAGACCCCACCACTCAGATGGACCGATTTGTAAGCGGCTTACAAAGTACTTGTCAAGCAATATGTCAATCAACCTGTGATATAAATGATAGGCCCTAGTAATTGTATAGGTTTTGAAAAAGATAATTTTATTAGTTAGCTCCCACGAGAATATGTTGTATGTTATTATGATGTATGTAGTATTATGATATGTAGAGGTATGTAATGCTATGTATGTATGCATGCATGAATGCAGAGGATTTTGTAAAGGTGGTCCTGTGAATTCGGTTTTAGAGCTGAAACATTCTTAAAATGCAATTTTGTGCTCAGTACTATAATGTAGCCATGTTTCATCTCTACCGATTCACATCAGTACGTGTTAAAAACCTCCATGGAAGCAATGCATGTGGGAAGCTAATGATGTCTTCTTCTTTGGTTACCCACCTTTAATAGGGTAAATTAAGAATGTTAATTTGTAAATGATGGAATGACGTTCTTTTGTGAAATGACTTCCTAATATTGTAAATCCCGAGAAACCGTAAACACCAATTTAAAGATTATTAACTGTTTACTGAAAGGTGACTACGTGACTCATGAATAGAAAAAAAATTATAATGATGTTAAATGTGTCTTTTCATATTCGTCGGGTGTCGTAAATGGAAATATAAAGTATTATTTCATGATTAGTACCAACATGCCGGACCATATATTTAATTAAAGGTTGAATCAGAGATTTTGAATATATGAATGACCAGTGGACCTGTCTTCATAAGCTGTATGATTTGTAAATGGAGGGTAGGGGGTTATTGAAATTAAAAACTTCTTTTGCGGCTGCATTTGGGAAACTGAGATGGCATCTTACTTCGGTGCCGGAAACAGTTCCTGTTGTAGTAGTTTAGGGGAAAGTAATGTTTTAGCGGCCAAAGGTCATTTATATGATTGAAATAAATGAATTATAGTTTTCCAGGTGGGCCTAATTGGTAAAGTTATACAGCACGAAAACCAAACGCTCTTTTCAGAGCCACCAAAAACTCCACAGTAAGGTCTGTGAAGTTGTCACTCACAGTAGATGAGTGCTCGTTTCTTACGGTTAAAATTTAACCGGTCACGGGTCGTTAAACGGACAGGGGCCAATACGATTTGCCCGCGGTTAGCAATTATACTAACGAGCTAAGGTATAAACACATTTAGGTTGTCATGCTATGAAAGAACGAGGCAATGGGTAAGGGAGCTATCCACACCCTTTTAGGCCTTATTAATTTTATGCTTAATTTGTCTGTTCAAAAAAGGGTTCTGGTTGGGTAAAACTGCGATGAGGGGTTATTGGCTTACTAGTTGTTATGCTGTTAATCATGAGTGACAGAATGTCAGAATGTTACCACTCGTAATATTCAACTATTTTCACAGCCACCCGAACTTCAACCAAAGGGCGATGGGGGGAAGTACTGAATTTTTGATCCAAGATCGGATAATGCAAAGTTGTGTGACAAGTAGCAAGTCAACACACGTACTTTCCGTATTTTTAACAATAAATGAACCAAAGAAATGGTTGTATTTCTACATCATTAGATTATAAAATTGTAACTCTCTCGTATGATGAGTATGCATGTTTGGTAACTTCCCAATATGATTTATTTCTTAGACCCAAAGATAGGATCTAAATATATAAATAAGACGTAGTTCGTCATAAATGGACCAAAATTCAGATGGATGCAGGTTCCGTTCTGTACCCGTCGCCCACTCTAAACTTTTAGAGTAAGAGGAGTTAGAATCAACTATAAAACGGTTTTTGCAACAGCGCAACGCGACATTACGCCAAGTGACACTACGCGTACAGCTCATGAATATTTATTGGAGGAAATTTTTCACTCCAGCTAATACAGTGGGGGTATAGAGCGGCTCAGTGCGCAACCAAGTGCGTCCTGCTTCGTTCGATTTTTGGGCTACGGCCCTAGTAGCGCTTGCGCTTAAATATATATGATTTAACTTATGCAGCACCGCATGGCAGTATCTGGGTAGGGAGGACTTGCAAGTCAGGTACTGCAACACACGCAGATGCAGTGAAGTATGGAACGAACTTTATACACTCTTAAGTATAATGGGGGTATTTTTACGAAAAGTCCACCTAGGTGCGATCTTGGTGGCTCTAGGTGCACTCTAGGTTCGCTCGGGGCCGAGATCTAGTTTGACACTAGATTCTTCTCTGATTAACGGAAATAAACGGCATCATGTATGGACGTTTATTCCGTAAAAGAGTAGAAAAGAGGATTTTTTATAGTTTAGTACGTCGCATTGAAACCCTGGACTCCCGAGCGCCATTAGAGCGCACCTAGAGCGGACTTTTTGTACTTACAATACCACCATACATAGGCGCAGTCTAAATTCGCGCTCGATTAAAGACACGGAGCAGGATTGTAGGACAAAACAATCTCTTACACTGATAAGATCACTGGGTTATTATTTATGTAATTTATTTGAACTTCACTTTATAACAGCAGCCACAGTCAAATGAGGAAGGTGTACGGTTGATTTAGATATGTTTTTTGTCTGTGTTCATAAAAAATAAAAACATACATAAAAAACAACAAACAAACATGAGAAGTAAAAGGTATAGATTAATGAAATAACAAAATATACACGTACAACCTATACACAAGTTAATAGACAATGGGTTTAAGTGTGAATGCCTCTTTTAAATTCTTATGCTATTATCCCTCTGATAATAAGTCGACAACTAGAAGGCAATCCGTGGAGACTTTTGTGGGAGTTGATATTACTTGTACTTCAAGGTTTACATAGTACATTGGGAATAGTGTTTCAAGATAACCCTGCGGACCGTGCGCGGAAATACTCCACCGTCGATTTAGGGAAAGGGTGTTGTTAGCGCACGCGTGCGTCTGGTAATCCACCGGTTGATTTTCCGCGTTCGTGCGCGAAAATACTCCACCGTCACCGTCTCTTATAGGGAACGGATGTTTTAGCGCACGCGGGCGCCGGTAATCCACCGGTGGATTCACTGCGTCCGTGCGCGGGGAAATACTCCACCGCCGCTTATAACGGTTTCAGCGCACGAGGTGCGGGCACGGTCATCAACGGTGGATTCCACTGCCGTCCGTGCGCGGAAATACTCCACAGTCGCTTATAGTGAACGGGGGTTTAGCGCACGAGTGCGCAGGTAATACCTCCGGTGTGATTTTCCGCGCACGGACGAAGAATACTCCACTGTCGCTTATAAGGAACGGATTGTTGTGCGCACGAGTGCGCTGGTAATCCACCGGTGGATTCACTGCGTCCGTGCGCGGGACAAATACTCTCCCACCGTCGTATAAGGGTTTCATCGCACGAGTGCGCAGGTAATCCTCAGGGGGATTTTCCGCGCAACGGACGCAGAATACTCCACCGTCGCTTATAAGGAACGGGGGTTTTCAGCGCACCCGTGCGCAGGTCATCCTCCGGTGGGATTTCCGCGCACGGACGCAAAAATACTCCCCATCGCCTTATAAGGAACGGATGTTTTAGCGCACGAGTGCGCCGGTTAATCCACGGTGGATTCCCTGCGTCGCCGTGCGCGGAAATACTCCACCGTCGCTTATAAGGAACGGGGTTCGGGGTTTTCAGCGCACGAGTTGCGCCGGTAATCCACGGGTGGATTCCCTGCGTCCGTGCGCGCAAATACTCCACCGTCGCTTTAAGGAACGGAGGTTTGGTTTGAGCGCACGGTGATGATTCTCTTATTATAGGCCCTATATTGTTTCAAATATTTATACACATCGTGCGCTAATACTTCCGACTGTGGATTTTCTGCGAACACCGTGCGCAGTTATTCCACTAGTGGTCGTTTTGCGTAGGGGTCGCAGAATATCCACTGGTGGATTACCTTACATTAACTGGATAGCTGCCCTTTCTTGTTTTTTTTTTTTTTTTTTCTGCAGTGTACGCGAGAGGAACGACCCATCACTGACTTTGGCTCAACTTAAACGATTGAGAATTGAATAAGTTTCAGGTTTTGCTGTACGTGTTTGTTCTGTGAGAACCAAAGAGGTTGTATATAGATAGAGGCAAACGTACGTAATCTTTAGGAAATTCATCGTCTCGCATGTTTGCCGACCACAAAGAAAATAGAGTCCCAACAATAGAAAGCAATGCTGCCTCCGCTTCTTCCATACTGTGGGTGCCGCCTTGCATAGACACTATCGGTAGTGATACAAATTGAGTATGTGTTAGACGGTGGCCAGGGGTAAAATAGTGGCACCTGGATATTGTGCTTCAGATCACTCTTTTTCTCATTATGCAATGCGGCTTAGGTGAAAAGATAAAAGATGTATTTCATTGAGGGCGGTTTGTGCTGGCCTGGGATTATATATGGGGATTTGGGACTTTTTTCTGTCTTTTGTTTGGGGGAATATGATAAGTACATTGATATGGAAATTGCATCACGAGCTAAAACCAACACGGTGTAAAGTTTGCATTAAAAGCTTAGGAATAGAAAACCTATGTATCGCTCCCAACATTAATCGGTTTTGAGTTGACTCTCTGTTCGGAACTATCATGTGAGTACGATTTTCGCGACTGTGGTCGAAAACCAACAACTATACTTTTTCTTTGTGCGGAAATCTCAGACAAAGAAAAAGCAACACCACTTCAGTAATCCAAATCCAAAGTAAGTCTGACCCAGAGTCTAGCAGAGTCGACCGACGGTGGTAACTCAGGGGAAAGGGGAAAAATTTCCCAATGACCCAAGTGTCCCGGGTACTGATCAAAGAAACGCTGAATGTGTGAAAATTGTTAGATTGATTGACTCTACTGATTTCTAAA
>JAMKCH010031619.1:0-38116 GCA_023653785.1 Ophioderma brevispina | reverse complement strand
CCGTTTTCTCTATGAGTGTTTGTGACATATTTTTCATATCCTTCCCATATTTGTTTAATTATTTATATATAGGCCTATCTATGATATTTTTACGATGCGTCGGGATTCAACGAATGCCTGATGGACGCAGGTCTCTTCGTTTGTTGGTGTGAAGTTAGGCCTATAGACGTTAGTCTGCATTTAGCGATATTCTTTTAATAAAGAATCTTCTTTTTCCACTCAACAAAACATTTTTTGTTATGGGCGTAAAGAAATGGCATGGTCAAGTCTGGTCTTTTGCGTCTTTTCACAACAAAACGCATTTGTACGCTCTGAACAAACGAGTTCTCTTCCGCGAAATCTGCGTGAGCGACTTACGCAGATTCAAGCAAGGCGCAAGGCAAAATTTTGGTGAAATACGCATGAACGCAGTGCTGAGCTAAGTTCTCTAACGACGCAAACACCTTAAATACAACAAGAAAGGACTGTGCCACCACCCAATGACAACAATCGAACAACCCGTGAACGCAACGATCACAGCCCAGGAGCCATCAATCCGTATCTCGCTTAAACAGGTTTGACCTTACAGCCTCCGCTCTAAAATTTTGACCCCTAATGCATAGTGTTATATGTTGGGGGGTAGGAAAAGTGATGTGGAGTAAATAAGCCTCTTGCGAAAAAAATAAAAATCCAAGATGGCACCAAAATGAGGGCTAAAGATGCCCTATAATCCTAATTTCCTATATTTTTGACCCTCTCCCTATAAATCCAATAAGTTCCAAAATCCCTATATTTCCCTATATTTTTTCTCCAAAGAAATTAAAGATTGATGTTTTTACGTTTTTTTCACAGAATTATCAAAATATTACCAGTAAACTCAGGAAGTCCAAAATTGATATAAGGTGCTCCTTAAAACAAGCACTACAAAATTGGATATCTCCATCTTAGCAGCATGGTTGATAGCGTAGAAGAATCTCTTTCATCAAGCCCAATTTTCGGAATTTCTGGATTTTAATGACTGGGTTTGAGGCCATAGTGTTTGGTTTGAGAGTTAAATCAGAAAATTTCTTTTGTCAGGAAATCGTAGACTTGCTTTAAAATAATTACAATACAGTAGTCGGAGTTGGTAAACTCAAGGCCTACACAACAACAAATGAGCAAATGTGACTGTTTCCAAGGGAGGGGGCTACTCAGATTTGGTTGGTTGAGAGTGTGTGGCTGAGGACTTGAAATCAATTACCCATTTATAAGGGTCATCTTGGAAATAGATAAAGGCCTGCTACTATTTTTGAGGACTTGCTTACAAGAATTTTATTTGTACTCTATCTTTTTTTTCAAAAAAATTTAGAGGCTCATGACAAAGCCCCAGATGATCTTGGCTTTTTATTTTTTAACCATGTGTGAGGGGAAGGAAGTTTGGGGGAAGGAAATGGGAAAATGAAACTCTTGCACCAAATGACCTCATTAGGTAACAACAACATTTAGCATGTGATTCAGATCAGTGAAATTGTTATTTGTGTTTTCCACTCTTACTCACCTTAGATTGTTGATATATAAAAATCTCTCAACCTCCACTGCTTTGCAAACAAGTTCACATCCTGTACTCATTACACATTGACTGAATTAACTTAGTTGTAAAAAATAATCACTGGCCTCCAGATAACCAGGTGTGGACACAGGATGATGCTCTAAAGAACCCTATGTAACTTTGAACTAACTTGGTTTAAACTATGAAAATGTAATTTTGGTGCAAATAAGGTGCTTTGCAGCTATGATCATCAAAATTAATTTTAAAAAATCACCAGCCCAAACCTCATCTGGGTTGTATACAGATAACTCTATGAGCCCTATATTGTGAGCTTTAACCCCATTTTTTGTAAAACATCTGTCAAACGCCAATTCCTTAAATTACCAACACATTTGATCAAAAAGAACACTGGTTTAATGACTTGGCTGTACAAGATAAACTTTAATGACCCATGTGACCCTTTGGCCCATTTTGAGAAAACTTTCCAAAATGCACCTTCACCTGGTAATGATACATTGGTATAAATGGATTCAACACTGAAATTGACAGTTGTTACATAAAGATAAGCACAGTGTTGATAAGATAAAGGGATAACAGAGGACTATACCACTTCTAAATTACACAACTATTTGTGTGGCCAGATGATAGCAGGAAACGTCGTACATGCACAATTTTCCAATGTGAAGTGTCTGGGTGTCCAAATATTCAAAATAATTTAATAAATGAAAAAAAAAACCTTTTAGAAAATTCTTAATGCAACTTTTTCCAAAAAACAACATACAAAACCAGACTCTTTGAAGTAGGGATTTTGGATCCAAGGCAAAATAAGATCAAAACTATATGACTTGACATATAGAGTTACTTGAAATAATTAGACTCAGGAAAACCTGGGTCCTTGCAAGTAGGGATGGTTCACATTCAGAAAGCATTCTCACTTTCCCCAATTAATTAATTACCCACAAACATGGGAGTATTCATGTAGTCAATACAGCAGAGAGAGCTAACTCAAATGTTTTGCACATAGTGTTCTACTGAATTAAAATTGCTGCTGATATACAATGGAAAGTCACCCACGTTCAAGAAACAATACAACAAATTCCTATATTTTAGTCCACATAATTTGGTTGTTTATCCCTATATTTTCCTATATTCTGTTTTTTTGGCCCTATATAAAGCCCATAGTTTTGCAAGGGGGTCCACTGATAGCCCTGAAAATGGTCGCCTTTTTACCTAAAAACATGTTTTATGTATACCTTTTGATTACAACCTCCAAAAATGTGACGTTTACGCATTTTAAAAGCCAATTTATGTATAGTTTAAGGATACTAGGGGGTAGAAATTTAGGTTAAACAACATGATTTTTAGCATTTTTTTTTTTTTGAAAAAAGGACTTTTTTTAGATTTATATTTTCTTCAAATGTTAAAACCATTATACCAATGCATTTGATATTTTCCACAAATTGACCTTGATATCATACCCGGCAGGTGGCATAAAAATATCAGGAGCGTTCGATATACCAAAAGCAAGTTTATACGTAACAAAGATCATAAAGCAGTATTTGAGCGATTTTAAGCTTTTTAGTGCCACTCATAACAGAGTAACTCCTTGAACACAAGCTAGGGATTTGAAAATGATATTACCATGACATTGTGCAGTGTAAATGAATGAATGAATGAATGATGAATGAATGAATGAATCAATCACAATCAATCATATCAATCATAAATCCCAAACACAACACAAAGCGCAGCAGAAAAACATTATGAAAATCTTAATGTCCAGGAAAACCAGACATGTTGTATTTTTGCCTCCTGCATGCTTAGATAATTGGGGGTGGGGGTGGGGGGGGGGGGATTCAATCCAACTGAGCCATCCATGAAATGCACCTATAAACTGCTTAAGAAATACACAGCTGTGCAGTACAAGTGATCACTAAAAAAGACCAATCTCAGCCTTTTGGGGGGCCACACACACCTAGAAAGACCCCCCCATCTCAACTGTGCACGGTTTCTGGGCCCCCCCTGGCCATATAAAAATCTTTCACAGCACTTGATGCTTCAGGTACAGGCGTGTCTCAGACGAATTACCACCATACCTATTGGTGACCAGAAACTTCAAAAGTGAGATCACATTTGAGAAATGTAAAAAGAATCTGAAACACAATTATTTTTTTTTCAATATTTTAATGTAAACAACACTCGATTCGGTTCAGTAGTTTTGAAGAAATAAGCCGGATTATGTAACACATGTAAATGGACACTTTCTTCCAAGGTTTGTATAAAGGATTCGGAAAGAACAGGCGAGAGAGAAATAATCAATACTTCTTTCATTTTCTTTTTCATTTTATTTCTTTAAAACACCCACAACCCTAACACACCCCGACCACTTAACTGATATTTTGCCACCCCCACCGTTCCAACCCATAAATTCCACATTACATTACAAAATAAATGTTATTCTTTTCTTTTCACCTTAAAAAATTGAAGAAAAGGTCAGGGACATCTTCAGTCTTTTTGACAAATTAATGTAATGTCATGGCTGTCGCCAATCCAAACAAATCCTTTTTCATTTAATCTAAATGCTATATCAGGAAGCTTTTAGACAAAAATATCTTTGAAATTAAATTGGAAAATGAAAACAAAAGTAAAGTGTATCAACTAGGTTGATCGTTTATAAAAATCTAAGAATGGTTTCAACCACCAAAAGTTCACCTTTTTCTGTTTGATAAGAATTGATTCAGAGGTAGATTTTGCATTGGAAGATTTGTATCCAGCATGCCCAACAAATGACAAGTATTGGTGCCCCATTGTTACGTCTGGCAAACTTTGTCTTGGAGTTAGACGAATAATTAGTCTGATGACTGAATGTTCTGTATGTTAGGGCGTTTTCCGCTTCAGAACTTTCTTGTTCAAATTTTGATTTTACCCGTTTTCACGGTACTTTTTAACATTGTTCAAGATTGTCTTCTTGCAAGGAGGATTCTGTGGAAATCTTAATCAATTACAGCCTGACCAGGTAATTGTTTATGACAGTTTCGGCATATCTGAAACCCACAAACGCCCTTTGTAGGGGCGACAAATGTTGACCAACCATCTTGTCTAGTGCCGGTACTTCATATTATAAACACGAGAATATATTAAAAACGCGGGAAGGGGAGGGAATTTTGAATTTGCACTCCATATCACGCCTTTATATTTAAATGTAGAATCCCACCATCTTATTGAATAAGATGTCTAATTTGAATAAAAAACTTATTGTGACTAATCTTATTGTTCAGTTTCAGTTGATCCACCTGTTAAAATATAATTAACTTCTCAATATTCTATAATGCAGTGCCACCCATAGTTCAACTAACATATTTCACATTTTCTACAATTGGTTGTTGTTAAATGGTAATAAATATGATCATTCTGTATTTACCATGTTTATTGTTTTTCGTGTTGGATTTTGTTATAATTGTCACGGTCATTGTTGTTATATAATAAAACGAACAAGATGGCATTGAACTAAATATTTAAACAAGGCCGGTCTTGGGGCATGAAAGACAGCTTGAGTAGGGATAACACAAGTAACCAGCGGTAAGTTAACATCAAATCTGCATTATGTGAGCAAACTGGAAGGAAGGGTCCATTAACATGTGTTACATAATAATCGTTATTTCTTCAAAACTACTGAAACCGAATCGGTGATTGTTACAGAAAATGTTTTTAAAAAGTAATTGTGGTTTAAGATGCTTTTTTTTATTTTTTAAATTTCTCACATGTGTTACTTACTTCTGAAGTTATGGTGGCCTATCGTTAGGGTTGTGTAATTTTGTTGTAATTCTTTCTGAGACACCCTGTATACAACAATGCATAGATCACTTTCCATTAATAAAAAAACCCCCAAAATGGCGAAAATTATCCCTTCATATAGTACACGACATTCCCTCGGCTCAGTGCGCCGAGCCGTACAATGATTGCATCAAAGAGTTTTAAAAGCATCTGACCCTATTAAAAGACTGCCATTTATGATAAAAACGACTGGGTAGTTTTTTAAGCAAGTAATTCTTCCAGTTTGATATACATATCAATATGATGAGAAAGTATTAAATCTAGGAGTGTAGATTTCAATTTTACACTTATAATATGAATTGCTTGGCTAGCAATAAATGACATGTTGCAAGTGGAGGAGGAGGATTACATATTTAAAAAACAAGATAAAATATATTCACTACTGTAACTAATGTCACATGAGTTTTTCTTCTTATCCACGAAAACACCTGTATCCAAAAGGATTGGACGATCTGACAATGAAAATAGGTGCTCAAGAGCCTCGATATCATCAGCACAAAGTCTATAGCGCCAATTTTAAACAAAAATAATTTATGTGAAGAAATTGAAATGAAAGTTCGTAGTTTGTGAGTCTTTGCGCATCTACAGGGTAAGAGAAAAGCGAGTTGGAGGAGTGGACATCACTACCAGGTATATCATGAAACTTGTTTTTAAGCAATTATTTATTTTCTTTACTCCCAATATAGCAAAAAAAATTGGTCAATAACCAGAACCAATCCAAGGGCCCGTCAGCAGGAAATGAATTGAATGCTATATCTTTCCATTCTCTGGAAGGGCAGAGAGTTTTAATACCGGAACCAGTTTATATTGCCTAGAGAATATCCCCTGCGCTTTTTAAATTCAAAAATTACCGACAATGAGGGCTTTTATATACACATTACCAGATCTAAACCAGTCTTTCAGAAGAATTGCTTATTACATTGAGGACTAATGGTAGCCCAGTTTTCCAATATCGTTACAAAACGGGTTCTTAAGATGTGCTATAAAGAACTCAGTGTTCTAAATTACATTAAATAGCAGAAGCATCGCCAAAAGCCTGAATTGAATTTGTTAACAGCAATTTCCAATTAGAATCGTTGGATTTCTTTATCTAAAATTCGTTTTTTGATCCAGGCAATTTAAAAACATTAAAAATGATCGCAATCCAGCATACTTAAACCTCCCTTGAACATGTTAGGATCACAGTATTCTTCTTAATCTATCTGAAACACCCATTCCACAAAAAATTATACAAAATACTATTCAGCGCTTAAAAATTGCTCGGGGGGTTGGAAATATTGAAATTGAGATAAAAGTTTAGACACAGCAAAAGTTTTGATCAAGTGATCTTACCCAACAGGTTAAGATTTCTCATCTTCCTCATTTGGCGGTTTTCTTATATCACATTCGCTTCGGGAAGTTAACATAACCATATATGGGTATATCATGGAAGCTGATACCTAAATAAAAAATGGCAATCGTTTGACCATAATCTGTCTATTTTCACAATGAACAACATTTGATTTATGAAACTGCCTAGCCTATAAATCGTAGTTTTATAGCTTATATGCACACCAGGACAATACCAGGAAATACTGAAAATTATCCAAAAACGCTCCAATGTTTTCCGTAAAGAGTCATTGGACAATCCTAATATATTGGTTGTATCGGCTACTGACTTATTTAATCTCCATATTTTAAAAGCCACCACTGTACACGATTGCATGCTAGAAGTCTGAACATATCAAAATAAAAGAAGGCGACAAATCGCAACCTTGACGAAGACCGTTCAAAATTTTGAAGTTGAAGAATGAGAGGCAGGTCAATTATTATTATGCAACTTCCGCTCCGTTATATATATGGAAATCGGTTGCAAAAAACAATATTTTACCAGAGATTTATTTATACAATTCCAAAACTAATGTTATCAAAGGTTTTTCAAAATCATAACAAAGGCAAAAACCAGCTAATATTCTCAACATCTGTAAAATTGTTGCATATCCAAAAGATCAACATTTCCCCAATAATATAGCGGACCCGTTTAAGAAGCCGGTCTGATCATGATGTTTAATCTCGTCAAGGACAAGTTATTATACGTTGCAAGCGAATTGTAATTATTTTATAATCTTACGTTCAGGAGTTGAGATGGGCCTCCGGTTTTCCAGCATATATCAAAGATTTATCTTTTTAGGCAAGAGAGTGAATTATACCTCTCCTTGGGGAAACTGAAAGGATACCGTTATAGGCTGGGCTACGAGGCGATATTTGACATATGGGTACCATATAGAGGGGAAGAACGAGAGGTGAGTGCTACCCAACGTGGGAAGACACTTCAACTAAATAAGATCTGCATGATACTTTCCAAAGTAGTAGCTGAAGCTTGCTAATTGTGAATTACACAAAAGGGCAGCCATTCAAGTTGCTCCAGAACTGGTTTCAGCCATTACCCTGTCTTGTAGAAGGATTATTTGGGTAAAAAACATGTTAACAACATGAGATGTTTGATCATGGAAAACACCAGAAGTCAAAATACCACATTTAAGGAAACCAATTTGCATAAATTCCCAAAGGCCGCCATTTTGTAAATTTGAGAATAATTAAACTTCAGGTATCATATGGATGTGAAACTTTACACTCTAAAATTTATAATAACACTATTGCACAAATATAGCTATCAACATGTATGTATGCAAGACTTCAAAGGTGACAACCTAAGAATGCTAATTTGAATAAACAAAATGGACCGCCACTTGAAATGGCCTATAAACTAGTTTCGGCGAATCGGGACTGTAGCAGAAATATTTTAAGTTCAAAACTGCTAAATTGATGTGTTTGATTAAAAAAAACCCAAACTGATCATGACCAATTATTGTAATAAACCTTATTTGCATATATCCCAAATAACCGCCATTGTTACCCAAACATTCAGCACTTAGGTTCTTTTAAATGGGTGGAAGTTTTCAATCATTGGCAGTTAAGTGTTAATCTATTGCACTTGAACTTCATATGTCTAATCCCTAACCACCTTTCAAAAAACCCACCTGACAAAAAAAAAATCGTAGAGGGACCTTTCCCGTGGTTAGTGGGAAATGGATCCTAGCAATAGACAACAAAGAACATACTACCTCATTTTCGCGGTGTGATAGTCAGATTTTAATCCACTTATTTGTTCTTCAGAATATCGGTGATCCATTCTTGCCACTTACAATGATTAGGTTTTCAGTAGTTATTTCAATATTTTTATAGATTACCATTTTTTTGCCGTCATTATCAAATTCGCTATCAATCTGTTATCCAGTAATAACTGGGACATACCGCATTATACATAACTATGACCACTCACAAAGTTTCATTACAAGTATTTGCCACACTCCTTCTTGAAGAATACGCCACCTAGGGCCTGTTGGTAGCTTACAAATAGGTGTCTTGAAGTAGAGACGATGAAAGTAGGCTCAAGAAGGACTAGCAACAAGGGAGATGCTCGCACCTCCTTTTGTGTTCAAAATCTATACAAACGACCAACCTAGAAGTTCAGGAACCTGTCGTTTTTATCTATGCAGATGATCTTGGAATTAGCGACACAAGATGCAGACTTCACAGTGTTGAGAGGAGACTCTCCAACAGCTTTGGATAAACTCATTCCTTACTACGAGGGGAAAACCAACAGTGCAAATCGTCAAGCCACAGGTGTGTGCTTTCCAATTACGCAACCGTGGGAGCCAAACGTCAGCTTAAAGTAACCTGGTCTGAACACACCCTGGAGCACTGCAATAACCCTGTCTACTAGGAGTTGGACCAGACTCTCTTTATAAGACTCACATCAAGAGACGAAGAGGAAAGTATGGTCACGCAATAACAGCAATGGAGAACTAACAGCCTAGCAGGAATGCTTCCACTCGTAGTGGAGCGAGCATGCAAGATCGTTGCTGCCAAGTACTAAACGTGAAGCCACCCCCCCCCCCCCTATGTCCAGACAGAGACATGCTGCCAACCGCCTTATTAAATCCAGACAGAGTTTCTTAAGCAAAGTCAACCTCTTGAATCGTCTCTAAGGAGTTTAAGAGAGTAACATCTATTGGTATTGAACCTGTTGAGAATATGCAAGTTCCACTTGGAGCTGACTCCGAATGGGCTGAATGGCGATTGAAACCAGAATTGGCCGATTTAAGGTCCTTGCAGAAGGGAGGCTACCTGAAGTAGATCAGGACACTACCTGGTTGTGGAACAGCCCACAGACAATAGAAAATCTCTTGGTCTGCCCTTTGTTGGAGCAACAATGCATGTATGGGAAAGATCAACCATGCCAATAAACTTTACCAGCATTACATGCCAATGCAACCCTTATCACAAGATGTCTTCGTCTAACACCAACGGAGAACCTATACATTTTAGCAGGAATTGCCCCATTAGACATCCCGTCATATTTGTAGCGAGCATGCAAGAGCGTAGCTGCAAGTATCTAATGTGAAGCAACCTATGTATGGACAGAGACTGCTGCCAACCGCCTTAAATCCAGAGTTTTTTTTTTTTTTTTTTTTTTAAGCAAAGTCCAATCCCTTAAAACAGTCTCTATAGAGCTTAAGAGAGTCGCAGTGTGGAAAGAAACACTTGCTATCAAAACCAATGCAAGTACAATCTATTGGTATTGAACCCCGGTTGGAGCCATCTTCCCCTGGAGATGACTCCTCATGGGCTGGATGGCGATGTTTCTACAGATTGAGAACCAGAATCACGGTCTCGATCTAAGTTTCTTTGTAGAAGTGGGACTACCTGGAAGCGGATCAGGACACTACCTGTGATGTTGAAAACAGAACCACAGACAAGGGAAAATCTCTCTGCATGAAGGTCAGACAGTTCTCAATGGAGGAAGCTGGCCAAGTTGTTAACGTCTTTGATGGGTGATCTAGTTCACTACAGGTGAACTTTTGAAGTTTGAAAACGCTGGGATTTGGGGAGCTTTTAGTCCAGAACATTGCCTGTGCCAGCAAAATGCGCTGACAGACGTAACATTCATTACTGTACTATGAATGCCATACCTTGATTGTGTACCTTGTCATGGTTAGTTACACACTTAATAAAACATATTGCAGATAATGTTCATGTTGAAGGCCAGATGAGGATTAGTACAACTGATTCAAACTTTGGTGCAGCATGTATGGTGTATCGGTCTCTCCTGAGAGCGTTTGTAGAGAAGCGGTATGCATAGAGGCCAAAATGCCACAAAAGTTACAAGTGGACGGAGAGAGAAGGGAGGGCACCGGTCACTGGCTGATGAACTTCTTTGCCAACTTCAAAGAGTTCATGTTGCTAGTATGCAGCTAGATCACCGATCAAAGACGAGAACAACTTGCGGTACCAATTGTTAGAACAAGGAAAGGCCAAAATTGAATCTGGCCCGCTTCCTCCCATGTGAGGACTGCCTTAACCCTTAAATGCGGGGGTGTAGGTAAACTATATGGTGCCGTAGAAGCATCTACAGACACTTCAAGCCCCAATGGTCATGGATGGATTTTACGTCCAGATGGAATTTGATCATCAAGTTGTTGATGGCAAATCCGACTTGCAGACGTTGTTTTTCGAGCTCTTCTTACCCTGCATACTTGCCCAAGAGTGTGCAAGTTGCCGCTGGTGTATGTATGGCCTAATGGAATTTCTGTACAGAAATGTGCAAGACGACATGTGAAAAATGAAAGGTGAGGTCATTACATTGGCCAGTTCTGATGATTATGGAGACGTGGAAGAGACAGACTATTAAAGGAGGGAAAATACAGAGGACTAGATTGACAAATACTTGTACTGATAATTTGTGAATTGGTGAATAGTTATGTATAAGCCGTGAAAATCAATGTATTATAGACAAAAATGCATACTCTCTAATTATTGAACTACTGAAAACATTGCTAGTACAGGAATGGCTCCTCAAAATTCTATATGGCAAAATTAAGTGCTTTTTAAAATATGTATATAGAAATACTTTATCTGAGTGTAATACATTAACACTAAACGCCCAGGATTCAAAGGGGCTACAATTCAAAAAGCAACGCACCGTACAGATATGCTAATTTGGCAAACATGGGCGACCCTTGGGATATGGCAAATTAAAATTATTAAAATGGATGGGGCTATGCATTAATTTGGGTCGGTTTCAATCAAAACACCTCCATTTTAGCAGTTTTGTACTCAAATATTTCTTCAGGATATTGGTCAGTATCAGGATATGGCTGCAACTAGTTATGGTGCAATCAATGGCGGCCATTGGTTATGCAACTTGCTTGCTCAAGTTGTCACTTGAATGTTGAAATCTTGCATACACACATGATGATAATATAATAGTTGAGTGTAATAGTGTAATTGTAAACTTAAGTGCAAGACTCATCTGTGATACCTGGACCAATGTTGACTGTTTTTTAATACTTAAAGTCAAATTATGCTCAAAATTTACGGAAAACTGCAGCCATTTTGGATCTGCCAAAGGGTTAAATTAAAAATGAATGGATGTAGTTTTGCTGGTTGTCCATTATCCAACACCTTTCGGGTTAGCCTTTTTCTCAACTAATAAAGAATTCCTTCTAACAAGAAACCACGGATATTGCGCGACTAATTATGACGAAATTTGCCAAAGGCGGCCATTTTGTTATGCATAATTAGCATGCTAGGTTGTCACTTCAAAGTCTGTATAGGACATGTTTATAGTTATATTAGTACAAGACTGTAATGTAAACTTAAAGAAAAGTGATTGTTATCCATGTCATACCTTTGAACCATGACTGTTAGAGTCAATTTGCTCAACATTTATTAAAATGGCGGCCATGTTGGATTTATGGAGATTAGGTTTTAATTTAAAAGTATGGATTTGAGTTATGGTGGTTGTTCATGTCAAAACCATATGTTAGCATTTATTCCACTAAAAAGGAATTCATTCTTAAGACAAACATAATATGGATATAAAAACTATATGAGCAAATTTCAATGGAGGCATTTTGTTTATGCAAATTAAAAAGGCTTAAAGCTACTACTTTGGAATGGTATATCATGACAAAATTATTTTAGATGATGTTTCTGAATAAGGTGATAGCACACTCGCTTTGCCACCCCTGATGGTACCGACCAACATATTGGCCCAAGACTATTATCAAAAAATAGTTAAGAGTTCTACGAGCGGACCATAATTTCAGTTCAAAAGATTTATAAAATCCTGATCAGCTCTCAGAGATTTATCATGGCAGTGACCCGACAGCTTCCAACATTCCCCATTTGTTAATCGACATTCACATTTTAAGACTCTCGCTATCTAGCTCCGAAGGGGTTGTTGCAAAAAAGACCGAGTCAAGTCACGATTATCATTATATTGTCATGGATACCAATTTGATAAAAAACGCTTCAGCATTAAGAATAGCCTTAGGTTCTGAAAGTTCATCACCATCAACAATTAAATTTCGAACAATGTTTTGCTCAGAGTGTTTTTTTAAATTAGAAAATACCTACTACCTTTTCCCGTCTTCAACCCACTGAGCTTGGACGTAAATACTCAAGCACTTTCTCTTGCGTGATGAAGTTTAATATCATTGGATAACGTTTGCACTGAATCTCAAGGGAATTTATTTCTTTACCAGTTACTTAATCCTGTTTTTTTTTTTCAGTAATCTTTTTCTTAATGATCATTTCCAGGTAATCTTGATCGTTTTCCATGCACTCCTGACTGTTTTACAATAATTTTCTTGATGATTCTCTTAATTCCTTAGACTATTTTTAAGTCTTAAGGAGAAGGAATTAGGACAAAACCTTTTTTGGACTTAAAAAATGTCAACTCCGTGAACCAAGGCTTTTAAAATAAGTCCTTTTGATTTGAAAATAAACCTTTAAATGAGTTTTAAAAAACTGTTTATAAAATCTTTAAAGATTTATATTTGAACTCTTAAGGAGTTGTTTTAAATCCCAATAGGTTTTGTCACTTATTCCAGTCACCTTAGACTTAGATAAATAAGTCTAAGGAATTAAGAGAGTACAAATTTACTATCCTTCAGAGATGGTCATTTTATTTCCAAAAAGCCCGGGCCCTGAAGTGTGTGGACTAATTGTGTTCTTCAAACTATTTCTAAGGCAGTCCGTTTACAAGCATAATTCTCAGTATACTACGCGTTTTAGATTGTGTATGTATGTATGCTGTCAGGAAAATTTGGTTAAGTTTTGCCACCTGGGGAAAGAATGACCAAAAAATTATAACCTGGGGGTAACCGGTACAGGAGTCGGTAACCATCGAGTTACAGGGTTTCGGCGGGCTATACGCGAGACAAGAACGGATGAAATGGGTACCCTATACGAGACCAAGATCTGTTCAAATGGAAACTCTATCCGAGACCAAGGGCCAGGCAATTATTACCAATTGGAATTTTTAACCTAGGATTTTACACTTCCATTTGAGCTATTTTATGGACTTTTATTCCGTTTTGAGCATGAAATCAATACAAAATCATCATTCAGATTCATATCAATTCAGACAAACTCAATTTCCTGTCGTCGATTTTTATACTCTACCTGAACTGGAAAAGTACAATTTGATACCCTATGTGAGACTGACACAAGAGACCGGTTGAATTGATACCCTATAATAGCAATCCCTAGACATGCCGCAGGTCCTCACTATTTGAACGCGGGTGGTTTTTTACCCGACCAGAATACCCAGTACCCCCCCCCCGAATTAATAATTTTTGGGTTTCTCGGCTCCTCTGACATTCTACAGAGGATTCTCACAAACTGGCCACAGTATTGTCAACCTGCAGAAAAGCATTATATCTTCCAAAAATTTGATTTTAAAATTGTACCAGGACTTCCTGACTACACATTACGGTAATCATTGCCAAAGTTGTGATTTTCAAACAGATACTGTTTTCCAGAATCAAGTAGTGTGAAAAACGAGATCATTTGAATTTTCATGTCCCTAAATATGGCGGTTAAAGGAGCTGGCTAACCTTAACTTGCCGATTGTACTACAGAAGAAATATGCCACAGGAACGTCAAAAACGGCTTGCAAAATAGTCGCTAAAAAATGAACCCTTATGGGTTTTGGTCAGGGTCCTGCTCTAATTTTATGGCAAAAAAAACAACTTTGTGGTTGTATACCGAAAAAAACGAGATAATGCCAATAAAAGATCAAGCACGTTCATCACCGTTGGACTCAGTAATTTATGGCAAAAAACGAGGTCACGTTGATAACTTTTGAAAACACTTTAAATCAAATCACACCGTTTGCACTTTGTGCTGTTTATCATGCAATGTGAAACTTGTAATTAGAAGATACGTAAACCACGTGATTATCATTCGAATTGCATTCATGTCTCCAATTTCTCGATTTTTTCGAAGACCGCTGTCTCCATGACTTTATCTCATTTACGATCCACACAAACCCTATAATTTTATCTCAAACATTAGGGTAACTCCCTAATGAACACGTTACAATCATTAAGCGCTGCTTTGAAGGCTCCATATTTGGTTTGGGGTGCTGTCTCTATTCCTTCTATGGTGCAATCGGCAAGTTATCATTTCGCTGTTCCTTCAATCTGCCATATTTAGGAACCATGACAATCAAATCAAAGCGTTTATTTCACCCTCTTCTGGGTTCTGGGGAATAGCGCGTCCCTGTATGAAAAACACAAACTTGCATTTAAAATACTTATTTTGTTGTCACAATTCACGGGATAATTTGAAATCAGTTGGTGATTATGAATTGCGTTTTTCTTACATGTTGCAATACGTTTGGCCAGTTGTGTATATCTGATTTTAGAGTATGTCGTGGTTTATGGAATAAACAATACACACATGGCTAATCCGCCTTGTCTATCACAGTCTAAAGCATGGGTCAAACAAAACTGTAAATCCACAAGATTGGCTCTTGATTTATCCAAAACAGGAAGACTGACACGAGCCATGGGTAATGAAAGTAAATAGGTTAGTTCGTGTATCAGCGTGCAACGTTACCTAGCCTCTCGAAAGGGTTGTTGCAACCGATAAGACCAAAACACTTTTTCTAATCCAATTCAATTCAATAAGGAGTTGTTTTAAATCCCAATAGGTTTTGTCACTTATTCCAGTCACCTTAGACTTAGATAAATAAGTCTAAGGAATTAAGAGAGTACAAATTTACTATCCTTCAGAGATGGTCATTTTATTTCCAAAAAGCCCGGGCCCTGAAGTGTGTGGACTAATTGTGTTCTTCAAACTATTTCTAAGGCAGTCCGTTTACAAGCATAATTCTCAGTATACTACGCGTTTTAGATTGTGTATGTATGTATGCTGTCAGGAAAATTTGGTTAAGTTTTGCCACCTGGGGAAAGAATGACCAAAAAATTATAACCTGGGGGTAACCGGTACAGGAGTCGGTAACCATCGAGTTACAGGGTTTCGGCGGGCTATACGCGAGACAAGAACGGATGAAATGGGTACCCTATACGAGACCAAGATCTGTTCAAATGGAAACTCTATCCGAGACCAAGGGCCAGGCAATTATTACCAATTGGAATTTTTAACCTAGGATTTTACACTTCCATTTGAGCTATGTTATGGACTTTTATTCCGTTTTGAGCATGAAATCAATACAAAAATCCTCATTAAGATTCATATCAATTCGTCAAAATCAAAATTCCTGTCGATTTTATCCTACCTGAAAACTGAAAAGTAAAATTGATACCCTATGTGAAACTGACAGGAGACAGGTTGCATTTGTAACCCATATGCAGCCCGAGACAGCCCAGGCTCACGTATTTTGTAACGCGGGTGGTTATTACCGACCAGAATACCCCAGTTTTACCCCCCCCCCCGAATTATTAATTTTGGGTTTCTCTGCTGACACTTCTAAGAGGCCTCTACCCACACTGGCCAAAGTTTGCAACCTGCCGAAAAAGCATTATATGATCCAAAAATTGATTTAAAATTGTACCAGGAGTTCCTGACTACACATTAAGTAATCATTGCAAAGTTGTTTTGATTTTCAAACAGATAATGTTTTCCAGAATCAAGTAGTGTTGCGAAAAAAACGACTAGTTTGATTGTCATGATCCCCCTAAATATGGCGGTTTAAAGGAGCTGGCTAATGATGACTTGCCGATTTACTAAGAAGAAAAATACGGCTACAGGAAGTCAAAAACGGCCAAAAAAGGTCGCTAAATTATGAACCTTATGGGTTGTCAGGGCTTGCTCTAAAATGTTTAGGGCAAATAAACTGTTGTGGTGTATGGAACAGAAAATGAGATAATGCAATAAAAGATAAAGCAGTTCTCACCGTTGGGACTTCAGGAAATTAATGGCAAAAAAAGAGGTCACTTGAGAACTTGAAAAAAAAACAACTTTTAAATCACACCGTTGACTTTGTGCGGTTTATATGCAATGTGAAATGTGTAATTAGACATGATTACGTAAAGCAAGTGATTTTCTCTTTCGAATTGACATTTAGGTGGTCTAAATTTCTCGATTTTTTCGAAGACCGCTGTATTCATTGACTTTATCTCATTACGGTCCATACAACCACTCTAATTTTGTCTTCAAAACATTAGGGTAACTCCCTAATGAACAGTTACAATTCATTACGCGGTGCTTGAAGCCATATTTGGGTTTCTGTCTGTATTCCTTTGGGGAAAGTTTTTTGGGGGGGGGCAATCGGCAATTATCATTCGCTGTTCCTTTCATCTGCATATTTAGGAACATGGACAATCAAATCAAACGTTTATTTCACTCTTGGGTTCGGGGGAATAGGCGTCTGTATGATAACACAACTTGGCAATTTAATACGTATTGTGTGTTGTCAAAAATTCACGGCATATTGAAATCAGTGGTGATTATGAATTGCGTTTAATGTTGCAATACTTTTGGCCAGTGTGTGTATATACGGATTTTATGAGTATGTCGTGGTTTGAGGAAGTAAAACAAGTACACATGGCTAATTCCAGGCTTGTCTATCACAGTCTTTAAAGCATTGGGCAAACAAACGGGTAAATCACAAGATGGCTCTTATATCCTAAAACAACAGGAAGTATTAACAAGAGCCCAATGGGGGGGTAAATGAAAGTAAATAGGGTTAATTGGGTATTCAGCGTGCAACGTTACCAAAGCCTCTCGAAAAGGGTTGTTTCAACCGATAAGACAAAACTTTTTCTAATTCCAATTCAAATTCAAAGTAAGTTTTATTAGCACTCCTGGCCCATCCCTTTACTGCCCACCCTCTCCCATCCCCTGTCTCATTTCTCTACCCCTTTGGTTCCCTCCTCTTCTCCTCACCTCCACCATATCTTCGCCTCCCCTTTCCGCCCGTTCTTCCCCTCGTTTCCCCCCTCGTTAGTCAATACCGTACATAATAAATAAAATAAAATGTAGGACCCATGATCGCTGCGACAACAATTATTAAACAACCCTTCCTCTAGGTAGAAATAGGCTGTCCCAAACCTTGTTGTATGGCTTGAAATAAGAAAATTTGCTAATTTTAGAGAACGTGGTATCTCCGGCCATTGGAAGGTTTCTATAGTTGTGATGTTCATGGTTGCCATAAGTTCATGTACTTATTAGGCATGTTAGTTAGGTATCAATGGAAAATACAATGTATAAATACAAATTTCCAAACAGTGGTCACTTAGGTAAATGGAAAAATAATAGGGGCGGCACCTATCTTCCTCCAAATGGTATGCCTACAAATCCCCTCAGGCATATCATTTGCATTAAGTTAAGAACTTGATATCCCACTGTAATACATGCTTAAGATTTTGTTTTAAAATGTTTGATTCGCAATGTGTCAGATATAACATAAACATTTGCATTGGATTTTAAAATGACGAACCTTAGTACACTGTTAAAATGTTCAGTACATTAACTTCCTCATCTTTTGTCCGCCCCCGTTTGACTGGTAGATGTATACAACGTTAAACGACTCTTTTTTACAACGTTTTTTGCCCGTTTCTGAGTCCCTGTTACAGTTAATTTTGCACGTTCGAGGTTCCGGTGACAGCAAAAACAAAGTTTTAAGAAACATTTTTATAGGTATGAATGTGTGTACTTTCAAGTGATGGATTTTGGTAATGAGTTTTCTGCATGATCAAAACATTTTAGCGAAGTGACGCAGTCAGGAAACCAACTTCTCGGTGTAACTGATGAGACCTTCGTTCCAGAAAACTCGTTTCGAAGAAGGTTACATAACTTGTAATTTTTATATGCCTAAGGTGTTTATTAGGTCAAATTTGTAGAGAGAATTGTTAAATGATGATTGTTGGAAATATCAATGGAACATTAGATACGAATATTTCATTTTTTGGTTAAAAATGCCAAAACAAAAAAAAATGTGATTTTTCCTCAAATATTTGACCTTAAATAATTCTTAAACTCACAATTTGCTATCAGCGTGTAGAGTATTTAATCTCTTCAGATGACACAAATTGCGTTCAGTTGAAGATCCGCAATCAAAGGTACGTAAAATCGGTTCGTTAGTCAAATCGGCGGCCATTTTGGCGGCCATCTTGATTTCTATTTCGCAATCGTTAAAAATAATCCCACATCAGTTTTCTGATGCCAAGTGTCCCCTACTTGATTAGTCACCAAAATTTAGAGCAGGCCCGGCAAATATTTAGTTTCCAGTCGTTGGCTCCCTAAACTACACACGCAAACCGAGACCGCAACGGTGCCAGGACCCCCACCTACCCCGACCGCGACGTAGCAAACGCGGTATGGACGCGAGCGGCATTCAACCTTAAAAATAAACGTCAATATGCAGTGCGTACTTCCTGGGATTCAATCATGCGAATGAACCCGCGGCATCGACAATGAACTTTCCTGACATGTCACAGCTGTTAAGAATTCGAATAAAGTCTTCACTTTGAATTTTGTCATTATAGGCCTGAAAATTGGACATTAAAATTTACTGGAGTTTTCTTGTAGTTCCAATTACAGTCAAATACTGTAAGTTTTGGCGAGTTTTACAGTAGTTTCCTGTAAATTGCATATTTTTTACGTGTACCAGTTGGAAATATCCTTAACAAATTGTAAACTAAATCTGAGTTTATTAAGCATCTCTTTGTTTAAAGCAATATGAGCACATCTTTTTGAAGAGCGCCCCCAATTTTCAAAATTGATATTTTTGCACAGTTTAGTTGGTAATTGTCTAGGAAAATATTACTGCGAACGAGATGCTGAAAAAAATGCCGTTAATTGATCCCCCAAATAGCGATTTTGTAATGAATTGGGGATCCCAGATTGGACTTAACGCCGAGCTGGAACTGGCTACGTTTATGACCGCCATGATGAAATAGTGCCACCTCTATAGAAAATAACCTCTAACTTGGCATGCCTGAACTAGAAAACAATAATCGGAATGAGCGTAGACAGTACATGGTGCTATTTCCGGTATTTTACATGGAAAGGCCATTTCCAGCAAGCGTGATTATTATCGGGGATCCCCGATATTGATTTAGTACAAAATTCCTTCGTTTATATATTATCTATATTATCTATATACCTCTATGGTTGACACATAGACATTTTCGAGCTTTCTTAAAAGGTCGACTCAGAGATTTCCTGAGGAGGGCGTCCTCAATTTACAAAAAAATCGTGTTTTTTGAGGTACATAATGCTTGTCCATATACTAACCACGTGTGAAATGTGAGTTAAATCGAATTCTTCATATGAAAATCACAATTTGTTATTTATAAAATTCCGATTCGTTAATTTTTGTTATTACACAGTATCCTATGGGACGTTAATACTACACATAAAAAAAGCAAAAAATAAAAAAAATCCGATTCATCTCAAATTTGTAAAAATTCCAACTTTAAAAAATTTTTTTTTGGGGGGGCGCTCTTCAATAAAATGTGCTAATATGGCTTTAAGGGTTAGTACTCAAGTAACCTTTAAAACGGATACTTACAAATGATCGGTATGGGCATAAATCACCTTGGCTTCGAAATAGTTTATTTATAGTGTTACAGGTTGCGGGGGACGGGACTGTATTCACCGAAATTACCCAGAGGACGCTCAATACTGACCGGCAACTCAGTGGTATAATGAGTGAAAATTTATGGTATAGGTTTATTATGGGGGCGGATTGTATTCACGAAATTTCTAGAGACGCATAAATGTGTTTGTTGGTCTTTATACTAAAACGAGTAAAATTAGCGAGTGTCGAAATTGTCTTTATTATATTTTTCAATAAAAAGAAAAAACCTAAAAAATTAAAAAAAAAAAAAAAAACAGGGGTTTTTTTTTTAAAGCAATTAAATTTGCGTAAAAATTGGGTTTTTTTTGTAAACTATAGAGTATTTTTGTACAGTTTTGCCCTATGATTTTACCCTGACAACTGCCCCTGACAGATTCTAATATGTAGCGGGCCCAAATTACTAGTTCCGTAAAATGGATGTGGAGGTGGGTATAAAAATATGGAGGCTATATGTATTAGTCATAATATAGCTTAAAAAGGGTGATTTTTAGTGTGAGATAAGGTTAGGGTTACCAATTTGAACCGGTGTAAGAAACTTGGGAGTCCCCCATCAGGCATTGAGAGAGTGTCTTCGAAAAGGTTCTCGCTTTCCTAGCGGATTTTTTTTTTTTTTTTTTAATTATTTACATGTAATTTTAATAAGTACATAGTCTCCAAGAGACTTCGGAATATATATTCGTTCCTTTGGCAAGAGCGCCCTGGTAATAAGGACGGGAGGTCGCCGGGTCGAATCCGGTCAAGCGCACGTTTTTTCAAACCTCTGTGCGTTGGCATCTCCAGGGAAAGATTAGATTAATACTATACATCCTTGTATACTGGAGGACTATGTTAGTTAAAATTCAATAACTGATACTATGTTAATAATAAAAATGGCCAAATAATTATAAAATAATGTTTTGGAAGCAAACTACAATAAAACAAAATGTGTAAATTGAAGATGATAATAACAATAAGAAATGTGAATAAAAAAGCAGATTAGGACTTAATAATACTAATTATTCGAAATAGACAGAAAAAAAGCATAAGATTCTAAGATATAATAATAATTAATAATACCAGTCTGATATTTTTAGCGCAATGCGAGGCCTTAGGCGCTTTACATGGAATGGAGCAATATAAAAAATATTAATACGACAAATAAAAAATAGATAAAATTCTAATGTTAAAACAACAATGATAACTCACTTATACCACATTCAAAATAACTTAAATTAAGTAGAAATTCGAACAATTATATTGTGACCAACAGAAGAAGAGAAGGACAACCCAGTTGCCTCCCATACTAGAACATATGGGGATACCCTGAATCGTCAGCTTTGAGGATCTGTGTGTATGTACCCCAAAGCGCCATCGGTTAATGTGTGGTCTTGATCTCTCCTGGATTCAGATGCCTTAACCCTACCTAAACTGCTGAAAACACCTATCCTAGGCACTGCGATTGGATGAATGAAGGTAGAGAATAAGAAAAGGAAAGGAAAACAAAAAACACAGATGGTGATGGACTGCATCAGAAACAGGTTACATATCAGGAGCCAAATGTTGTGTAAATAGGAATGTTCAGACGTGACTTGAAAATAGGTGCTGACTGAGCTAAGGGATATGTCGGGGTTATTCCACAATGTGCTGTGCAGAGCAAAGAATCTATCACAAGAACTTTGTGATGAGTTGGATGATTACTCAGCTGGGAGCAAGCAGATGATCTCAAGGTGGTGATAACGCGGATGAGCTCAGAGCTATAGGCAGGTGACAGCTGTTGGATTGGCCTTAGAAGTGAGAAGAGATAGAAATCTTTAAAAATGCCTCTGTTTAATTATGAAGCCAAGCAGTGGTAGAGAGCTGGTGTGATATGTTCTAGTGGACGGATTTTAAGGACAAGACGGGCAGCTGCATTGTGAACTCGCTGAACCTCGGTCAATTCTCTTTCTGGAAAGGCCAAATAGCAAGGAATTGGCAAGGAATCCGCCAGATGCTACAAAGGCGGTGGACCAAATATGATGGTAGATTTTTCATCAGGTACTGTCGAAGCTGCCCAATTTTCCTTATGAGAGCCAAGCAGCTTTGCATAGCTGTTAACATGACTTGTCATTTTAATGATGATTAAGGTGACACCAAGGTTCCGTGCCTCAGAGGACGGATGTATAACAGATTTGCCAATGATCAGAGTTGGCTGAGGTTGCTAGCCGATCTCTTAAAATGAGAGCGAAAGGACAACATCTCCTCTTCTTGTCCATTATGTCAGCTGTTGGATTTACACCAGGATCTATGATGCAATGCATGTTTCAATCTTCTTTTTTATGGCTGCTTCACGATACCGAGGGTGAAAGGTTCAGGTTGGAAAGTAAAGGTAGAGACGGGTGTCATCAGCCGTCCGTAATAACCAAATGAATAAGTGCGCCAGTTATGATATCCTGTAGTGGGCATGAAACACAAGATGAGTCAATCGGTCCAGTAACCGCGCCCTGTGGGACTCCACAACCGCCACAGGATCTGACGAAGCACCTCTGACTGCTATAGATTGAGTTCGGCCCATCTAGGTAGACGAGAAACAACTATTGCTTTTCCAGTATCCCATACCGAATTCAGTTAGAGGGTTAGGAGCTGTTTGTGGTCTCTGGTGTCGAAGGCGGCGCCGAAGTCCAGTAACACTAGGAAGCTATTTTGTTGTCCAAGAGCAGTCAAGTGTTAGTCGGCACCCGTAACAGAGCAGTTTCAGTACTGTGATATTGCCGGTATGCCCGACTGCAGCGGAGCATGGCGGGGGGAATCATTACTCGATGAGGTAAGTAGTCTGCAACTGATTCACTGATACCTTTTCAATCACTTTCCGAGAAATGGTTAGATTAGATTAGATTTAGATAGATATTAATAGGCGATACTTTGAGGGATGTGGTGTTCCAAGCCAGATTTCTTCAGCACGGGAATGACAGATGCATTGCTGAGGAGCTTGGGGAGAAATACGCCTGAAGACAAGGAAGTGGACTCCTTGTTTGACTGGCTAACAGATCATCAAGACATTGGTTTTAAGAAACCAGCTGGTAAAGGGTCTAAGTGCAGGACTGATCGATTGACTTTGATGGATTTCAAGACCTCTTCTTCAGACGCTGTAGAAAAGTAGCTGAAGTTGCTTTGGCATGACTCTGTTAGTTCAACGGACATAGAGGCAGTATAGTAAGGTATCATGTAGATCATTACGCAGCTTCTTGATCTTCTGGGAGAAAAATCTGCAAAACTGTCAGCAAGATATTGGACCGATGGGCCGAGTGAGCGGTTGTTCCACTTGGGAGAAGTCAGCTACGATTACACGGAAAAGGTCTCGTTGATCACATTGTAGTAATGCGGTTGTTATGATAATCGGTCTGGCTTTTTAGAAAGAAGAGAGTTGTATTTAGAGACTGATCTTTTGTAGCCCTCTCTTGAATTACTGTGAGCCCAGTCTGTGGAACTCTGCGCTCCAGCGGACGCCGTTCCTTCTTCTCAGCCCGAAGAAATCTGTGTACCAAGGGTGCATGAGGGACGGAGCAGAATACAGAGCGATTTACTTTTTTTTTTGAGTGCAGCGATGTTCATCACGTGTTTGGATAAGATGTATTATTATTATATAATTAATAACTGTTGGAAGCCAACTACAAAAAATAATAATAAATAAATGTATAATTATATTAATAATATATAAATAAAAAGTATATAGTAAACCTGTTTGAAAGCCAACTGCAATATTAAACACAAATAAAAAGTAAAATATAAAAAGAATAATCAAAGTCAAATGATCTGTTGTATAATAAATAGGTATACATACGGATAATTTGAATCATAATAGGTATAAGAGGAATAATTTTAATAGAAATAAGATAATAATAATAGTATATAATATAATAAATTACAAATTGTTAAATAATAACATAAAATGGGACAGAAAAATATATGGGTCATTCCATCAGTTGGGACTCAAAAGTAGTGGACATGTAGACGTCAGCCCAGAACGGTTTTGGTTTTAGACGAAACGCGATACCAAAAGCCTGAATACGGGAATTCAGAGAAAAATATAACTTTTGACAATATGAAAGTCTGCCGAGGACCCGTTGTTGCGTGTAGTCGACCAAGAGAGGGGTAAAAGTTACTGGGGTCAATATTTGAATGCTCTAATGTAATGAAATATAGCTCAAATTATTCCTTAGGGTTACCAGGAGTAAAAAAGTCAATTGGGGGTCAATGTGTTGGTGCTCCTTCCAGATATTTGGGAAAATAGGCTAAAGGTCATTTGTTATCAAGAAAGGTCAACATTGTAATACCAGATTTCTTTGTAAAAATATTAATAAAAAAACATATTTAATGATACTGATGCAAAATATGCTTTTTATTTTACATAGGGTTGGTTCCTTTATAGGGAGGGGTATAATGTCCTTAGTCCTACAGGGAATTTTGTACCACTCCAATTATAACAACACGGAGATGCCGAAAGTGCAAAAAGCATTTCATATTTGCATTCGTATCATTAACTTTAAAAAAAAATATTTTTACAAACAAATTGGGTAGCAACGGGTGACCCTTTCTGAACTCAACAAATGACCTTAGCCCTATTGTTCCCAAATCTTTGAAAGGAAGAACCACACGCGTGTGACCCATTGTACTGTTTTTAATCCTACCTACCTAAGGAATAAATTTGAGCTATATTATCTTAGATTTAGAGCAGTTCAAACATTTGACCCCCATAGTAGTTTTACCCACCTCTCCTGGGGCTAAAGCAACAACGGGCTCCCCGGCAAGGAATTTCATATTTGCAAAAATTATATTTTCTCTGAATTTTCCCGTGTCAGATTTGGTATCTGTTGTATAACCAAAACTTATGGGCTGCGCCTCTAATGGCTCCTGTATCATCAAAAGTATCAACTACTTTTGAGGGGCACGTGTGGTCCAGTATTGAATGCGCTCGTCCGCAATACCAAAGGCGTGGGTTCGAGTCCCCTGCGGCCAACGTGTTGTTCCCTGAGTAAGGGCACTTATCTTAATTAATCCTCTCCACCCAGGTGTATAAATGTGGTGGGTACCAGCATTATCAATGCGGGGACGTAACAGACTCGCGGTGCGGGAGGAGTGGCGAACCCCCACAGCAAACATCATACGGGAGTTGGCCCAAACGCCAAGGAAAGAAAGATGGGCACTCCGCGCACGAGCTTGCTCGGCACGAGACTTACTTTACTTTTGATACAGTTATTTCCATGTAAGATGCACCTTTGGGTGTTCAAGAAGCTTGACAAGTTGTAGACATAGGCATGTGTCTGGTCCGAGGTCTGATAGAAAACATGCTGTTTAACATATTGGCATGGTGGCCATGTTACATCTGAATTCACAAATTCCATTTTGTTATAATGTTTTAGTTGAGGAGATATTGAGGATTGATTAAAATTAATTTTGGGTACTAATGAAAGGTATGAAATGCACTAAAGCAAAGCTTAATTGTTGAAGTTTGTACCCAAATAAGTTTGAAATGGGTTGATTTGTTCATTTTTTGTGGTGTCCGGTTATGTCCACATTTTTATAGATATGGGTTCGCATTTGGTATTGTTTTCTGCTATGTGTGGGGATTTATTACATTTACAAGAGTTTTAATGTTGCAGTTTGTGTCTCTGAAGAGGACCTACAAGTTTTAGCTTGGTGTAATTAATTGTATCCCCTCAAAATTGTGACATTAAGTAAATAATTATGTCACAACTTTTTTGCACACAAATAGGTTTGGACATGTGACAAAGTAGTGCTAATTATACAAACTAACTAAATGTTATATGTTAGGGACCCACCACTGCAACAAGAAAAACTTCCGGGTGGTAATAAATTACCACATATACCACCAAGAACTGAAAAGGGGAACCCCAAATGTGTAATAATGCGGACATTAACATGGACACCATGTCAAAACAGCAAATCTGGCAATAATTGCTTTATTTGGTCACAAATTAACATAATTCATCTTTGTTCTGGTGACTTTTATGCCCTCTCATTAGTATACAAAATCATTTTGACAAATTCATACTGTAAATGTCTAAAAACTTGAATTTGTGAAATGCAGACGTAAAATGGACACCGTGTCCAACGTTGCATCAAACAGGCATGATTTCTATAATACCTCGGACAAGTCACGTGCGTATGTGTACAAACTTTGTCAATTTCTTACACACCCAAAGGTGCATCTTACATGAAATAACTGTATCAAAAGTAGTGATACTTTTGATGATACAGACCTATATCACACTTAGAGTCCCAACCTGATGGAGTGACCCATATAATAACTGTTTTGGAAGCTAACTACAATAAAACAGCAACGATAATAACAATTAAATGTATAATTAATATAAAATTATTATAATAATAATTGATATGTTAAATAAAAAAAATAATTATGTAACTGTTTTGGAAGCCAGCTATAAAACAATAATTATTGGAAGCCAACTAAAATAAATCAAAATAATTAAATGTGTAATATAAAATAATAATTAAAATTGATGTTTTATAAATAAATAGAAATAGGATACGGTAATTATATAGTAATTGTTTTGAAAGCCAACTGAAAAAACTAATAAAAATAAATGTAGAATATAATAATAACAATAATAAAAAGTTTAATTATAATTAGGTTAAATAATAATTATTAAACGTTTAATTAATATAAAAATAATGATAATAACAATAATACCACTATTTGAAAGTGAAAGTTTTCGTGCAATTATCAGTACCTCAAGCAACTTTTAAAATGGACGTACTTGTAAATATAATCGCAAAAGAAAATGAGGAATATTAAAAACATATTCGCCCAACGTGGGGCTCGAACCCACGACCCTGGGATTAAGAGTCCCATGCTCTACCGACTGAGCTAGCCGGGCTATTCAAAAGCACGTTTTGAAAAGATGGTTAAGTAAATTGAGTAAAGGACCTATTTTCCCAATAAATGTGTAGAAAGGAAAGAAATCCTGCCACCGTTGCCATTAAAATAAATAAGTTTAACATTGGGTAATATAATTTGTGCGTATATAGCATTTGAAAAGCGACAGTCCCAATGGCAGTCAATGCCATTTCTTGTTGTGTTTTGGTTCCGCGGAATATCAAAATTTCCCGCGCTATTGTGTTCGACTTCCGTTTTCCCTGTTTTGGACGTCAGAGGGCGTATAAAGGGTTCTCAATTTTACCAAAACGATACCGGACACAATTGAAAAGAGAGGCAACAGAGAGCAATCTCATAAAAACAAATAAAAACCGCAACCCTTGCAGCAATTAAACTATTTGTCTATTGGTAGTGTCACAAAACCTTATACTCAGATAACTCCCTCACACTAAGTTTTTAAAGTGAATGAAACACTGTTCATGTATGCTTGACGTTTTAAAAAATTATAACAATGTGTAATTAAATAAAATGGTAATTAAAATTGATTATGGGAAATGATAATAAAAATACAGAGGATAATTATATAATAACGTTTCGGAAGCCAATAAAAAATTTGCTAAATACTAAGTAAAGAAATATAGAATTACTATTTATTAAAGCTCTTTATCAGTCAATATAATACATATTAAAATAAAGAAAGTGTAAACATCAAAACAAGCCAAAGGGGCTATACGGACCAAGGAGGGTAGTAATACCGTACAAGTATAAAATTAGAATAAAAAATATTACAAAAATGAAAAAAAATTTTATATATATTTTAAAAAGGCCAAACAGCCGAGGAACCAATCACGACAGGCATGATGCCACAGGCTCTAAATAGGGGTGGTAGTAGTAACGTTCCATTCACGCTCGTGTCTTATTGGAAAAATTGAAAAAAGAAAGAAGCCAAGGCTTTTTTGGAGATTAGTTTTGAAGGCTGTATATTTTATAACGGGGACTTTAAGGTACGGAGGAGACCTTCTTAGACGCGTCTTATTAGTTTTGTAATAAGACCCCTTTGATCCTATTTCAAAGGCGGACCCGGGTACACTTATAACCAGCGTCCGAAGATATCTCCAACAAGGGCAGCATATCTGTTCGGTCTAAGTTGTTAGCTTTATCAACATTTGTCTCAAATGGTACTGTAAGCTCACATAAAATTACTTTTTTTGGAGCGGGGAGAAAGTGGAAAGTATTAAAACCATAATTGGTTGGTGAGTAGTCGGAATGATATCAGGAGGAACTGTCCCCCCTCCAAGGAGGTACCCTTCTACATCAGCAGTGATCAAGACACCTTTGTCTTTAAAATTTTGCTATCTTTCAAAAAGCAGAGTCAAAAATGCGGATGATGTTATTATGCACGCAAAGGTCTCGGTCAAGCATCTGGTTACAGTTATTGAGAATGTGCAGAAGGTACCCTTTTTGGAACAGAGGGGGCAGTTGCTACTTAAACGTTTCCCCCATTTATAAAGATTAGCAAATGTGGGGAGGCTGTCGATTGCAGCATTAATTGCAAACTAAGAACACCCTCAGGAAGGCCCATACATAATAGATTTACTGTTAGAGTATTCTCAGTTTCAAGAAGTAATTTTGCTGTGTCACCCTGTGTAATGAGTGGCTCTACTACCGACTTCCAAGTCACAAGAATCTTCTTTATTAGGTTTCTTGATCTTGTTTTGGTATTTTTCCAGACAGGTGGTTGGTCGGATCTAAAGATTTGCAGTGTGGAACATGATCCCGCAAGCACAATGTGGAAGCTTTCCTTACTCCAAGTGATTCCTTTGGAGTTTTAACTCAGTGCCTTGTTGGTAAGTTTGAGTCGCCCAAAACACCGGGTTCGACTATACGATAAACAATGAGAAATATGAAAATATCGAAACTTGGGAATATCAAGACCATTTTTCATTGGACAAGGTGCTTTTGCACCACGTTTAGGAATTCCCAACCATTTTTAATAAATTGATCACATTTCCTATATAGAAGAGATGAAGCGATAAATTGGTCTTAGTAAGCTCGGTGGACCGTAAGACAAAAGCGCATGGATGGCAAACAGTATCTACCGTACATTGCGACCGTTTAAACTCATTACGGACAGGTGAGATGATCAATTGTTAACACGACTTGATTCAACTTAGAGTAAATCATATCATAAATATCACTTTGGCTTACCAGCAATGAGTAATAAGAGATCCCAAAAAACGTTGGGGGTCCTCTTTAACGGGATAATCCGAATACCCCCTATATTATATTCGAAAACCCTCGGGACACCAACTCACCAAAGAAGAAATGAGCGGCATTTACCTGGTTTCAAAGTGAGACCCATACTTTGAGTTTTGACCTGGAGCTCATTTAAATGATTTTTCGGATGTTGAACTTTATATAGTTATAGGTTTAAAATCATCCGCATATGGGGTTGTTATAATTTATCCCATCTAGGTTAAAGCGTTCACTGTACGTATATCTCGAGGTATTCGAGGAATGGGGTTAAAGGCACATCAAGAATATAATGGGTTGGGACAGTGGGTCACCTTGAAATGTCCCTCTTTAAATCGATCTCTGACGAGTCCACCATGGGACCCACGACTGAGCCATTAGGACGCGGATAGAGTATAGTATTTCAAACATAACGGATGACTTAGCCGGTAATTAAACCGTTCCATAGAATGAGATATAATGTGGAAGACCTGACACTGCCAAAAAAAGCGTCGGCTAAATCAAAAAACGTAAACATGTAAAGTCTTTTTCTTGGATTTTGAAATTGATTATGGCCTCCTGAAGAGTGATATTGCTCTATACACCCATTATGCCTTTTTGAGGATGCCTTTTGAATATTTGGATTAATAACACCCCGGTGTTTTGTCAAGATATTCCCCGTCCGGTCCGCGAGGACCCGGGTGGATTAAGTTTGCTCACGCAGGACGTCAGGGAGGGAGATCATCCTGAAGGTCTATGGTTTATCAGTATCCCCCTTTTTATAAATAGGAACGACCTTGGACTTGGACTCATAATCAAAATGGACAAAATTAAATTATATATAACTTTTTGGAAGCCAACTACAAAAAAGCAAAATAAGAACAATAATATATTTGTATATAAAAAATAAAATAATTAATAATAAATAATTGATATTTAAATCATCAAACATCAAAGTAGACAGAATAAATAAATAAGTATAGAACGGTTTCGAAAGCCAAATTACATAAAACAACTTGGGAAATGATATATAAAGAAGAATTTATGTTAAATAAAAAAAGGTAACTTAGATAAGATATATATAATTAATAAATAATAGATAGTAAAACAAATACATATATTAAATAATGAATAAAATAGAATAAGCATATAAAAACCGTTGTGGAAGCCAACTACAAAAATACTAATATATTTAAATGTGAGAATTATATAGTAATCCCGTGATCATATCGTTAATATAATAACAACAAATTCCAATAAACATAGGCTACATATTGAAAATAAACCTTAAATCTAAATCTGCGTTTTATGGTAAGATCGTTTTGTGTAATTATCAGTACCTCAAGCAACTTTCAAAATGGATACTTGTACATATCTTCGCAAAAGAAAATATTAATTATGTAAATATTATTAATAAATAAAAATGGACAGGAAAAAGGGATCACCATATTTTATAGTCGTAAAGTGATATTCAAATTAATCAATTCTAATTCTAATAGCATAGATTGGTATTAAAACAGATCATAAAGCCTAAATTTATCTTAACTTTAGCAACTTTAACGTAAAAATATGACACTATTTTCATGTGCAATCAATACTATTGTACTGTATTCGTATAGATGTATTTTATTAGTAGTAGTATTACTATTTGATTTGTTTATGTTTTGATCTTCAGTGTGGTTAATATATTCCTCATGATGTTTAAAAGAACCTAACTACGATAAAACAATGCCAAGGTATACAATACACAATTGCGTAATATATAAAAATATAATAATAAAAAAAGTAATATAATTGATATGTTAAATAAAAATAAAGTATAAAAAATAATTGTATAACTGTTTATTGAAGCCACTTCTACAAATATAATTGGAACACTATCGTAACACTGTAAATGCAAAAATACTCCATAATAATTAAATTGTGTAATTGATATCACTAATAATAATAATATTAACAATTTTGGAAGCCATCTGCAATAAAGCAGTAATATCAATAATAATAATAAAAATTGTGTAATATGAAAATATAATTAATTTGAATAGCGTAAAAATAAATAGAAACAGACAAGATAATTGATATATCCGTTTTGGAAGCCACTACAAAAAACTAACTAATAAAAATAATGTAGAATTAACTATATGAATATTAATATAAGACAAATAATAACAACATAATAAAACGTATAATATAATAAGGTCAATAATAAATAAAATGGCAGAATAATTATATAATAATTGCTTTGGAAGCCAACTACAATAAAGCACAATAGCATTAAGATAATAATTATAATTGTATGTCAAATAATAGAATACATAGAAAATTATATAAAGTTACTTAATACCACGTGGGGTTCCAAGCCACGACCCAGGCGACCCTGGAGTAAGTGTTTCATCATCTACTGACTGAGTTAGAGTTGGGTCTTGAAAAAGCCACTTACAATTTTACATTTTTGGCAGGCTGTGTCTCTGAGTAAGAAAATACTAGGATTGAACTTAGCAGTCGCTATATGTTTTCCAACAATTAGGCCTCACACACTTTGAACATGAATCTTAAATTTGAAACTAAAAAATTCTGAGTTATGGTAAGATCGTTTTGTGTAATGCATCAGTACTCCGCAACTTTTAAAACGAATACTTGTAAAGATCTTCAGCAAACAGAAAATATACAAGTTTAAACACATAATTCGCCCAACGTGTGGCTCAAAACCACGACCCTGGATAAAGAGTCTCATGCTCTACCGACTGAGTTACGCTTTTGAAATGAAGCTAATGATATATAAATTTGTAAAAAGTAGAGGCTAAACTTTAGAATACCCAACGTTATCCCCGCCTCCGACGAAACCTTTTTAAAAAACCAGGCAACGGCCACAGCGGAAGCCAAACCTTTTTAAAAAACCAGGCAACGGTTATGTCCAGCGCGAAGCTGTAAATGAGCTGTATCCGCCTTTTGTCGACTAAGACAGCAAATAGTTATTCGATTTAATATGACATGATAACGAAAACCATGAACATTTGAGTTTAAATTTAGAAGTTGGGGTTTTTTGTCCTTATTTTTCATATTGTGTTTTGCTTTAACCCATGACGTTCGAGTTTTAATTTAGATTGAGCTTGACTTGCACTATTTTAACCTTGATTTGTACTATTTCGGTTAACAACGAGCACATTTAAGCGTCTCCAGATAATCTCGTGAATACAATCCGCCCCCATAAAGACAAATTGAGTATACAATAACCGTTTTGGAAGCCATCTACAATTATACAAATGATAATAATAATAAGTGAATGTACAGAATAAGTATTTAGGAACTGTTTTGGAAGCCAACAGCAAAAAAGCAATAATAATATAACAATAATAATGTGTAATTAATATAAAAATAAAAAATGATAATCATAATTAAAATTGATATGTTAAAGTAACTGAAAAAAAAATAAATTGTATAATATAATAATACAAATAATGACAATAATAAAAAGTATGGTTTTTAATAAATAATAATTATTAAATGTGTAGGCCTAATTAATATAAAATAATAACAATAATAAAAATAATTATAATTGATATGCTAAATAATAGAAACAAATAGAAAAATATTATATAAAGTTATTTCGTACCTTGGGTTCCACGACCGTGCGACCCTGGAGAATTCGTGGGCTCGCCCCACGACCCTGCTGGCATAAGGGTGATAGAGGGTCCTTCCAGTACGCACACCTATTTGCAGCTGCGCATCGTTTAGCGTAAATACTTACGCGCTTGCTATATGTGCGTCGACTGTTTTCTTGAGATGCGTCAAACGCTATAGCGCGTGGTTCCGTTCCGTTCCGTTCCATTCGTTTGTGCATTTTTGCATTCTCGTTTAGTTTTGGATTATTTCGTGTTTTTTTTTTTTTTTGTTCACGCGTGCTTTTCTGGTATTTTACAAAATTCGCGTTAATAAAACTAATACCAACAGGTATCTTTCTACCACACATAAAACCCCCAACATTTCAGAGAACCAGGAGAAATCGGAGTTAAGTGTAAGCTCATTTTTAATTGAGGATTGTTAAAATTTGAGGTTCAAGAGCTCGTTCAGCAATTAAAAACAAGTATCTTTACTACAAGACTTGCGGGGTGATGAATAGCGAACCTTCGGAATAATGAACCTTTATAGAATATCGAGAGAACTCCACAATGAACATGATGAATTATAATAGATACTTTGAAGCCGCGATGCCACGACTGCATTTTTTTATTATATTATGAGATGACATTTTTTATTTCCATATTTTAGAAAACCCAACTGAGATAAGAAAAAAATCATCACATCAGACTAAGTTTTCTCTGTTTTTGGTGGTGATGACACCAATCAAATTGTTTGGAAAACTTAACCCCATAACCCTAAAACTAATCCTAACCCCTGAAACTAAAACTTAACATAAATTTTCTGCTTCAAATCAATTTCATTAAACGTTTGGAATAGCGAACGGAATATAGAACACGGTATCTAGTTTCGGAATAGCAAACCTTTATTGTGGAAAAGCGGGCCTTAATTTTCTTTAACCTTCTATAGGAAAAGCAGATCATTTTACAAATTCGGAATAGAAACCCGTTCCAATTATCGGAATAGTGAACCATTTTTAATATTTGGAATAGCGAACCCTATTTTCGGAATAGCGAACCTTTTAAAGGTTAAAAAGCGAATGATCTTCTTCTTGCGTATGAGGCAGCAGCTAAACATGTTGTAAGCGTTGGAGCCAACTCACTGTTGGTTGGTTGGGGTTAGAGAAATCTATGTCCACCGGCGGACGAAAGGTAGGGCACTCATTGAGAATGTGATCCGCAGTCTGTGATGGAGAGCCACATTGGCAGGCTGCGCTGGCGATGGCCGCAGCCCCCATCGGTGCATATTGCTGTTGAAGCGACCGACTCCTGTACGAATCCGGTTTAAGGAGTTTGGGTCATATATCATCTTTTGGCATCGTTCCAAGTCTCAATATCTTCCGAAATGTCTTCCGCAGCCTGAAGCGTCGAATGCCCGCGCTTAACAGACAAGAGCTCGCATACCGCGTAGCAAGCGTTTTTACGCAAAAACATGAATAACCACGAGCGCGCGAGTAGGGTGGATGCATTAGACCTTCGCAGATGATGGCGACTTGTGGATCGAAAATCAGTATGTAACCCCGTGAATGGGAGTTTTTTCCTGTCGCAATACCAGCTCACATTGGAGAAAATGAAATTGAGGGCAACTGAAAATAAACTGAAGCACTATCTGAACACCAACCATCCTTTCTTTTATTGTTATTTGTTCAACACTAGTTTCTTGATTGTGTTCTGAAAATATGCCCCATTTTGGTCGACCAATATTAATGTTAAACTGTACTCTATGGAGATTACAAAATCACGTTTCTAGCTCTCACTTCAAAACGGGTTGAAATATCGATCCGAAACTTTACAGATGGGGTTTTGGGGTGAAGCCCATTCTACCACGATAAAAAATTATATAGACTTAAATTGGATCATGCCGCTTTAAGTTCAGTTCTTGAACCTTCAAATGGTATTTTATCCTTTGTGTTCAATTGACAATATCTCTGATTAGGTTGCATCAAATTGGATGCATGGAATAAAAAAGAGGATTTAGTTAGGAACGGTCTAAAAATAATATAAATATGCTCACAAAATGCACAGTCTTATATATTTTTTACTTTTTGTTTGATAGTAGGCCTATAGTGTTTGTGTGAAATTACGAAAAGGGCCTACATTATAAATAACTCATATAGCCTAATATGCGAATCAAGCCCGATACGAGACCTGGGGTGCCATGCATTATTTTATTATTTTTTGGTAATCCGTACTTTATATCCGATAGAGAAAAATCTTTTAGCTTACCTCTGGTCCGACTTTGGGTTCTGTATTTATTAGCTTTATTTGTGTGGAAAAATGTTTGTGCTTATTTGTGGGAACGGTGGAGGGCCCTTCGAAATAGTGTTACTTTTTCACACTCAATATGTATTTTATTTGAAATATTCCTGTGAAACTTCGCGAGAGGTCAGGGTTAAAGAATCCTCATTGACTGTCGGTCTTTAAGATAAAATCTATCAAAACCCAATATAATAGGTCTAAAACGGGAGTGAGCCGCATCTCCTGCCACAAACTGCAGAATATAGGATTAAAACCAAAAATTATGAAAACACAAACTCTGATGCAGACGTAAAAGATAGACAGGTGAAAGTGAATATAAATCGAAAGAATACTAAGACAGCACAAAGAAACAAAAAGAACACAAATGTGACCATGGACTACAATATGTCCCTATGTGATCATTTAGCACAGAGGTGATTGCTGGGGTGTCGATACCCCCGCTGTTCACACAGCAACACTCAAGATACGGCGCCACACTGTTGCGTGTTATGCTGTGGTTTTTTTGTCGCCTATACCACCCAGAATGTCCAGAGTTCATTTTTTTTCAAGAGAAATAAGGATTTTCGATGAATTTCTTCTCAAAGGACCTCGGTGACCCCCTGTTTTTTATTGTTGTTTGTTAGAAGCTTACATGAATGCGCAGCTTATATAAAAAAACCCCACACCCAAATTATGGCTAAATGTTTAGCTATAACCAAAAATGTTCTCGAAAAAATGATTTTTAAATAGACTTATTATTTATTTTGGCAAAAATGTGTATTTTTGTAATGGTTTTAAACTCAAAAGTGACATCGGGACCCCCCTTTTTTTTTCTTGAATTTTTTCATTCAAGATCGCGATAAAACCGATTATGCAAAATTAAAGGAAAATTATGGCGAGAAGTATTTGACCCCAAACCCCTTAAAGGTCCCATTCCTTGCTTGGGAGAAATTGCTGCCAGGTGGTAGTTCTGTCAAGTGTAATAGTGAGTTGATCAGGTCTTGGGTACCTAGCCAGGCAGTATTCCATTTCTGTAAGAGGTTGAATGGGGACCTGGAGAGTGTTAGCGCGGCGTGTCGGCAGAAAGATCGACGAGAGCACAGTATCTGGTGCACCCGATTGGTGGTTCTTTAATGATGTTATCAGCGTGCTTGTTGTCCAGCAGGGCCTATCACGAGTTTGCCCGGGTGGTGTTCTCTCCGAAGTGCTGCAGTGCAATGCCTGACGCACGGGTAGGAATTCAAATGGAGTGGGCGGAGGCAGCCAGTGATCGTTCTCAAGGTCTCGTTGAATACAGTATCCAGCTTCTTTGTGTGTGAGAAGTGTTGCACAATGTGGGGACGCATATTCAGCAGTGCTGTGACAGAGCCAAGGCAGGGGTGCGTTAGGGTCGTTGGGATGGGCACCCATGAAGTGAAGATCCAGCACGGCGACACAGGAGGTTATTCATCGAAGATACCCTTGCGCATGACGGACCTCGAGGTGATGAAGGTATGTAGATGGCGGTCAAGCTTGACTCACAGGTAGGGTTGGTGTAGGATGTATGGCAGGAGGCGCTCCATTGAGGTTGATTTGAAGCTGGACGATGAGCCCTTGGTGTTGAGGGTGGGAAGGATAGAGTGTGGGCTTGGCTTCACTCCGCTATCAGTCTCAGCTCTTCAGAATGCTTGCAAGTAGGGCCCAGGTCTGTAGTAAGTGTGCTTTTACTTCTATGTCCAGTTGAGAATGATGCAAAGCCTGTTCGGAAAAACGAACCTTAGCAACATTTGAACCTTCAAAATATCGCGAGCGGGCGGATCGAGAAGACCACAACCAAATAAACTTCTTCCAAATTCAGAGTAAGTAGCAAGGTGAATTCGAAAGGATTACGCACACTTCTGTATTTGCATTCTGTTTCAGCGTTTGTATACATGCACAAAACTTGTTTGGTTGGCTTCTGTGTAGTCACATGTGAGTTTTCGTGCATGAAGTTGACATATTTTCCAACATCTTTCTTAAACTTTTTGGAATGATAATTGCGTTATTTCTGATGTTTATGTCACTTATAATATAGATAGGAAATAATTTGTGTCGATTATAAAATTGCGAATCGGCCTACCGTAAACCTAGTCCTTATCACTGTTGGGGGGTTATGATGCGTTGTCTACCTGGCGCTAGTTTCGGTGCGTAGGTACGCGAGAGTGCATGCTGCTGCGCCCACAAAACAGTTAAACCAAGACGCACTAAAATGAAAAAAAACATTGTATTTGTTTGGTTGCATATTTGACAGATTTTTTTAGAAAACACGTCGGTGACCCCTCTTTTATTGATGCACCATAAAGATCTGGCATATGACTTAAACATAATTAAAAAAAAAAAAATAAAAAAGTCCATATAGCTCGGTAAGTTTATTTTTTATGAGGAAAATGGCCGTCTTTTTCTCATTTTACCATAGAGTCTGTACAAATTTTTCGCGAAAATGCGATTTTTGAAAACGTCATACTCCAAAAAAAAAAAACTAGGTCGGTGACCCCATATTTCAGGATTTTTCATTAACGCCGATGAAAATAACATAGACTTGAAAATAAAGAAAATTGGCCGTTAGGGTTTATGATCCTCTATCACCCTTAGAGTCCATGCTTCACCGAATAGCTTATACTTTGTTCATTCAAACCTAATAGGCAAGAATTACTCGGTTTTTATTTATCCGCGAGTGAAAGTAATTCTGTTGTACGCACGTGCGGTTCTTGCCACAAGCGTGCCCGCACGTACATCACGCACTGCGCCAGCTGCCGTAGTGTTATTTGCAGCTGCGCCCAGCACTATTCTATATCAATTCGCCGTGTTGTAAGAGTCTTCCCAATTTGGTG
>JAMKCH010031618.1:0-33910 GCA_023653785.1 Ophioderma brevispina | reverse complement strand
AAGGTGCCACGACTAGCTTCCTAGCGGATAGCATCAGAACGGTAGATGTACAGATACAATGGACTAAGTATGTTAAAAATTTCAAATTTACTCTATATTGTCAGATCTGTTTCACTAAACGTTTATTAGTACAAATAAGATGTCTGGCTTATTTTATAAACTCCTGTTGTGATGAAGTTCAAATATATTGCATTGATTGTTGATCGATCGATCGATCATGTTCCTTGCTCCAATGTGAAAAGCTAAATTCGGAATAGCGAACATCTTTTGATATCAGGAAAATAACGAACACGGTATATGGTTTCGGAATAACGACCTTTTCAATATTTCGAATAACGAACCTTTTTTGAGATTCGGGAATTGAGAACCCTTTTAGGATTCGAAATAGCGAAACCCTTTTTTCAAGATTCGAAAATCGAACCTTCGTGAATATCGAACTTCGAATGACGAGATGATTACCGGAATTGTTATAAAACAAACTTGTGAAGGTTTTCATATAATAAAACGACCCCTTCGCCCCCCATATGAACTTGGTTATTTATTATAGTGATTTAGTATATGGACAAGCATTATGCAAATATAAAAAGATTTGTTTTAAAAGTGGGGTGCCCCCTCCTCAGGAAATCTTGAGTCAGCCCTTTAATTCGCAGAAAGGTGTCGAAATTCTCATTCAGAAAACTGAGTTTTAAAGGGGGATGGCCCGAATTAAGTATATATTGTTTCATCTGATAGGAATGCCTCCACCCCAAACCCATCTGTAAAGTTTCGCGCCGAAATTTCAACCCTAATTTTAAAGTGAGAAACTTAAAACGTGTTTTTAATCCATAGAGTACTGTTTGAAAATTAATATTGGTCGACCAAATGGGCATTATTTTCCCATAACATCCAAACCAAACATCATTCAGCCATAAGATTTCTTAGGGTAAATGCGAAAAAAGTAGAACTTTCTTCTGATAACAAAATTTTGACAACTTCCGGTACAAATCTGGAGTCCCTGGGGACGAGGCCTATGAGGGATCGGGCCATGGACCGTTTAACCAAAAAAATAACTAGAATTTCGCGGTTCTCGGCTTTCGCCCGCCTCGAACTATATTCAAAGAATATAAGTCTGTGGGCCGCCCCATTGACCTTTGACCATGGCACATGACCTTTGATCTCATCAACTATGAGGGATCGCATGGCTGCACCTCCCTATGACAGAAAGGTTTGGTTCCAATTGAACTTCAAGTTTTTCAATTTAGATCAAATTTTACATTGTTAAGCCCCATTTTTTTAAACTTGGACCTCACATGACCTTTGACCATTCTCAACATGACCCTTTGACCTCATAACAATGATGGATCCAATTGTGCACCTATGACAAAAGTTCAGAAGTTTGGTTCCAATTGAAGTTAAACTTTTCAATTGAGGTCAATTTATTAAAAAAAAATTAACAATTGGACACACCCACATACACACATCCACATCACAATCCACACACCATCACACACACATACGACAACAAGACGGATTGCTAAGTGCGTCTGCAATGCCTATAGCTGGGTGCCCCAAAACAGGCGTCATGGAATTTAAAAATGAAAAACTATATTTCTATTAATAAAAAGTTTCTCAAAAAGACCTGAATCCGAAAAATGCATGTTTTCTCTTCAAAAAAAGTTACGATTGGAAAAAAAAAAACTTGAATGGGTTTTAAAATTGAGTTTTTTAATCAAAATAAATTAACAAGGGTACAGCCCCCAAGAATTAGCAATGATTTAGTTCACTTTGAGCAAGATTAAGTCATATAAGTGAGCACATTAAAATATTATCAATTAGTCGTATAATATAATATAAAATATACATGGTTTGTGTGCCTAACTGGTGTGTGTATGTAGCAATCAGATTAAAGAGAACCGCGGAGAATGTTCTGGAGACTAGGAGATCCGACTAGCCTAACTCATGGTGATATGTGTCTGGCCATGGGTGGCGCACTGCTGTTAATTATCACAGACAGGGTAGCTGCTATGAGATCCAAAATCTATACAGTACATGAGGAATGGTAGAGGCATTTCCAGACTTATGATGTAATGGACTATATTTAGCACATGGACTCATATAGAGAAGGACGATCCCCTTATAGTATGTTGAGAGGATATAAAAGTTCTGGTGAGAGAAGATGAGGGCAGAGTATCACAACATCTTTACTCCAAGTATAAGAGAGTTTAATACAATCGTGCTCCAAGTTATTAGCAGAGTGCCAAGTTGACAGTGACAGTAATCAACAGTCTAGTACTATCTCCCATATAGTGGACATGTCATAGTAGTCTCAGCTCCAGCAATTTCGTCCGATTGTGTAGCCCGGTTCGGTTTTGTATTCCATGGCCCATGAGTTATCCAAGGAGAAACAAGCTACAAGCACTTTTGGACTTTATATGTTAGTCGACCTCCGAGCTTCGGGAGTCATTAGAGCTGGGTTTCTTCAGTAAAGGACAAGTCGTACGTGGACACGACACTATTGGAAATTGGAGTTTTGCTGGAATATTGGCCAGGACTCTTGCCAAGTTCGGCATTTTAATTGTAATCTCGCTGCAGCCGCGTCGCGGCACACCACCAGGTGGAGTAAGTTTAGTAGTTCATAAATTAAAAAATGGATTAGAGATAAATCTTTGATTATTGATGCCTAACGATGTTTTGAATGAGATTGATTACAAACACAATAAAATAAACTACTTTGTTTAAAATTTGTAATCAAGTTCACAGTGTATTGTCGAGTAGGTCAGGAGTTTGATCGTAGTTGAGGTGTTTGGGCCTTGGCAAGGTGACCGTAACCAATATTGGGGGCTCGTCCGGGAATACACTGTAAAAAAAAAAATATACAGTTAAAAATTTTGAACAACATTTTGATTGGGTGTTTAACTTTGATATCGGTGCAATATATTGTTATGTGTGACAGAAGTGTTCAAACACGATGGCGTTTAACGAAGAGGGAGTTGATTAAAGAGGTACGTGGGAGAAGTTGATGTGCTCAAAAGCGGCTTAATGGATTTGGCCAAGAATTATGGGATGGAAGTTAGGAATTCACATGAGGAAACGTTAATTAAAAATCAGTTGATAAACCCAATCTTGTGAAGAAGATTTGCTAGAAGCGGGACTGTTTGGAACACTTAGTGAAATTCCGGATGTGTCAGATAGTGCTTGAAATGAAAACAGTTGGAAATGCAAAAATGCAAATAGAAAAGGACCAAATTGGCCTTAGAACAGCAAAAGTTAAGCACAGGAAGAAAAAGAAAGACAAGATTGGTTAGCAATGGAAGCGGAAAGAAAGGCAAGACAAATTACAATTAGAGAAGGACAACCTTAATAGAAAAAGCAATAAAAACAACAAGAAATAGTGCCAAATTACCAAAGGAACAAAAAGAGAAGAAGATGACAGATTTTTCTATTTAAAAAAATGGAACAAAAAGAAAAAGATGACAGATTAAAATTGGAACAAAAAGAAAAAGAAGATAGGTACAAAATGGAGGAAAGAATGACGTTGGCAGGAAAAATTGAAGCCAAGACAAAATTAGAACAAGAAAAGTAGAAAAAGGCCCCAAAAAAAAATCAGGCGCCTCCTCACACTCAGGTTTTGTTTGCCACCAGAACATCCAATTGGTTCCGACATTTAGGAAACAGAAGGTTGCAAGGTATTTTTTGCACTTCGAGAAGATGGACGAAAGTATGAAGTGGCCTTAAAGAGGCAATGGACAAATTGCTTCAGGACTGTGTTTATTGGAAAGCTAGAGAGATCTACTGCCCTATCAATTGATCAGTGCAGTGATTATTGAAGTAGAAAGCAGTCTATTCTTAAGGCTTATGAGTTAATGCCTGAGGCGTATAGGCAAAAATTTCGCGAGTTGCGAAAAAATTGCAGATCAAACTTCATGTCGATGTTTGTAGAGTTCAGAAACAAATGTTGGATAGTGGCTCATTTCCAAGGAAGTGAAACAAGACTTCAATCAACGTAGGCAGTTGGTTTTAATGAGCAGTCCAAACAGTGCATTCATGCCGACATTAAAACTCATATTTTGGATGAACGCGATATCAAAGATTTGAAAAATGCAGCAACAAGCGCAGATGACTACGCCCTTCACACTAAGGTTGAGTTCCGCAACTATTACGGGTGGCCTAATAAGTCAAGTCAGAATTACAAGAGTTTTAACTCAAATAGGCCGTACCAAAGTAGATCATTTCCAAATTATGGTGTACTAAAGAAGGGAACGTTAAGTCAGTTCCTCCAGTCAGGGGAATAAGGGTCCATCTAGTGCCAAACCAAAGGACAGGGAATGGTGTTAAGTCAGATGTAACTGCACTATTGCAAGGATTCAGGTCATGTTATGGCAAGCTGTTGGAAGTTGATGGGAAAGCAGTGGGCCATGAAGCAGCAGTCTGCCCCACAGGTTGTGCTGTTGTATCATAGACCACAAGGTAGTTCCCAGGCTATTAACAGAAAAGATGCTGAGTCTGAGAAAGTTAGGGCAGACTTTGAACCATTGTCTTGGAGGGTTCAGGGTCGATTGATGGTGGACAAGTGTGTTCCACAAACCTATTAAAGATCATGCGTGATTACATGTTGTGCCAAGTCAGTTAAATTTGGAGGGGTCAGTGCCCTTTAGTGAAGGTCAGTGCAACAGGTGAGAATGCTTTGATCAAGGTATAGGTATGGATATGATTCGTGTCCATCTTCACAAGGGAATTTGAAGTATGATGTGGTATCAGGTACATGTTCATAGTGTGAGTAAGACCTGGAACTTCCAGTCAAAAGGGTTCAATGTTATTAGGGAATGATTTGGGCAGGCGGGAAGGACATCCGAACCAATTTTCCCACAATCCCTGCCCCACAGAAAATAGATACGTCTCTTATTTCCTGGATTTATTTTTAAGTCTAAGGTGACTGGAATTAGTGACAAATCCTTTTGGGATTTAAAAATAATTCACCTTTAGATTCACATATAATCTTTAAATGATTTTATAAAACATTTTTAACTCATTTAAAGATTTATTTTCAATCAAAAGGACTTAATTTAAGTAAGCCTTTTCACGGAATTAAATTTTTTAAGTCCAAAAAAGGTTTGTCACTATCCCGTCTCGGTTAGACTTAAAAATAAGTCTAGGAATTAAGAGAGTAGTGGGATGATAGGAATAGTACAGTTTATCCAGCCTGTGAAGTTACTAGGAGTATGGCTAGGAAAGCCATGCTTGCAAAAAAGCAAATAGTGATAGGAAGGAGTAAGACCTTGTCCCTAATTGAGTGAGAGGACAAGTTCATGACAAAATAGATGAAACCAGGTTCAACGTCCCTCTTCAGGGGAGACACGGTTCTCCAAAAACAAGAGTCAGGCATTGAGCAGCCATAGTAGGATAATGATGATGATCTCCTGAGTACTACACAAGTTATTTATTGAAACAGGACAGAATGATCATGTACTCCAAGAATTCTTAGTCAAACGTCGTGTTCCTGGGCACAGAACCTGCAGGAGTCTGAGGGCGTTCCTGTGTGTTTTTACAAACCCACAATGGTGTGATGATGATGGAAAATGGCACCCCGCGCCCCACCTGATGCTCCCGCAAAAGATGAGTGGAAAGTTGCCTTCATCACGGTAGTTGTTATCCACCACAGGTTTTCAAAGGAGGTCATTCAGCATTGCCCATGATAGTCCTCTGGCAGGACATTGTAGGACGTCAATAAGAAACATTGAAGGATTTTTTGAACCACTTTTGGTGGCCTACACTTTCGGTAAGGATTGTTTTCGAATTACTGTATGATCTTTGTCTACTTGTCAAGCACACGTGGGCAAAGCCTAATCAGAACATTACGCCACGCTCCTCTGAAACCATTACCGGCATTCGGAGAGCCATTTAGTAGGGCCATAGTTGACTGTGTAGGGACCTTCTCCCCTAGTACTAAGTCGGGGAATTCAGTGTTGAATAGGGCTTTGCAATGAGCATTAGTGCTTCTACAATAAACCGCAAGTTTGTTTCCCGGGTACTTGATGGGCGTATGTGCAAGCTGCAGGCTCTAATATTCAAGTAGAGAACCAACAACTAGACATGAATTGGAACATCACCGTTAAAGGACCCAGGAAATGCAAAAGAATTGAGGTGTTTGTGTCAAGTCTACAAGGAGGGACAAGAAAGCATTCAATATTTGGGTTGGTGATGACTTCATTTGTGGTACCATTTTTTTTAAAAAAAAAAAAAAAAAAAAAATCCAGGTGACTGGTGTGAATCGATTTATGACCCTGATGATAATCAATAGTTTCACAAATGTGTCCACTGGTAGTGTATTCGTTTTTCTGGCTTGTTAATGCATGGGATGTCCCACAAAGATTCGGAGTAGGTTTATCATCTCATTTCCTGGGACCTTTAAAGCAATCGCACTTTTTTTGAGAGAGCACCCCCAAGTTTGCAAAAATTTTGAAATTGTTGCACAGTTGCATTAGTAATTGCTCTAACATAACTGCAAATGGTAAAGCTCGAACTACGTTATAGCTAGCTATATACTAAGCTATACCTAGTATAGCTAGTCCCTGACTTTGAGCATGTAATTGATGTATTTGATTATGCAGGATTTTTTTAAAATCTGTGAAAGGGTTTGATGTAGTATGCAGATTCAAAAATCTTTCAATGGAGCTTTTATTAGTAATCACAGGAACACCCTGCAGAATATTCTTTATTGGTTAAGTAAGGGTTAGGAGTTAAGTGTTTGAATTCTTGTTGTGGCTAGATACTTAACGATGAAAGACTGTTTTTTTTTTATGATGGCCGTATGTCTGTAGCCAGATTGAATGTCTGTTTAGGGTGTGTGGTGTTGTAATTATTGTACTTTTAGGGGTTGACCCCAGTCTTGTCTGATTGGCTTTAATCAACTCTTCCATAAATTTTGTCATGTGTTTGTCTTGGTGTTGAACATGTTTATAAAAAATGAAAGCTGAAGTTAAATTCTTAAACAGTGTGAAAAATGTAAGCATTTTGAATGAAATTAAAAGTTTACTGGTGCTTCCAAATTTATTGCCCTTATGTAAGTAGACGAAACTAATAGTCAGGAAATGTTTGCTTTTTTGTGTTCTGTAACGTGATTTATTTTTATGACAATTTGAAGTTGAGGGAACTGAACCAAGTGTGAGTAGAGAATTACTAAAATTCATTCCAAAATGTTCTGTAAGAAATATCGCCTGAAACCCTGAGCGCTGTCAACAAATGCAATTTAAAACAACTTTGCGTCTTGAACTCGTACTTGCCCACGTTAATCAATCTATCGTTATTAATCTTTCATAGCAGTCGTTTGTGCATGTTGCCCGTGAAAGTGTGTGTGTTTTGTCAGGCCATTACTATGATGGTAGTTAAATCTACAACCCACGATGCTTATGTACGTCATAGTTTTGGTAATGGGATGGTCTAGGTGTTTATAATTACCAGGGTATTAATCCATCATTTCTTTGGGAGGGCAGTACGTAAGTGATAGTAATAAGGGACCACTCTTTGTTGGGATGGTGAATATCATCAGCTCAAGCCTTGTTGGTTCCAGGATGCCGTATTCTTTGACAATAGGCAGTCCAACTGAGAATAGACTAGGCTCCACCCAATCCAATCTGTCATCATAGCGATCTTTCCTCGTGTAAGTGTAGGGTCTAAAGAGACTTCCCTTCCTACTGTTTTTTTTTTTTGTTTTTTTTTTTTTTTTTTTTTTTTGAGGGACAATCTTCAGGAACAGAAGAATCCAGTTTTGATTCAGTTATGAGGATGGATGTGCAGTTTGGATGCAGGTGGGAGTATAGCATTCTAGCCTTCAGTTGTGCCCCTGTTGTTTTAGGCCTCCTAATGTTGGGCAACACAGATTCAGTCGTTGGTCGGTTATCGGAAACACGTTTAGTCCGTCCATTTCATATTTGCTTGAACGTTTCGCGCATGAATGCAGAATGGGGGGAGTCAACACCATGGAGGGAGGAAAAAAGCACCCAAAGGGAAATCCAAACATCTTTTACTGCACGAGAGGTAAAACATGTCCGCCCAAAAGTGAAACACAAAGGAATTGATGTTCTGGCAAATGTTTCTCGCTTCCCGGCAAACTGCTCTGCAACCGTGCCTCCCTTTTCTTGGGAGAGGAGATAGAGCAGTGTTCGAAGATACAAATTTCCATTCAGTCTGTCCACATAGTAGTAGTTGGATGTTTTCTTTAAAAGATTAGTGACATTCCATCCAGTAAGCCATTTTCTCCATCAAGGAGATGTGAATCTGCTCAGCTGGGCCTGAAACAAGCGTGGTCGTTGGTCTATGGGCAGAGATGATAGGTTCACAAAAAGGCACTCTTCCGCCATGTTTCAGACAGGCAAAAGCTGGCTCTTATGCACAATTTAGTGATTCATCTGTCCGTCGCCGACTGGATGAGTATACATTATGAAATCTTTCGGGCCTACAATGGAGCCCTGAGGAACAGAGTAGTTGAAAATATGCTGCTTGGACATTTCATGGTTAACCATCACTCGGGTACTTCTGTCAGTGAGATATGATCTAAACCTTCACGGAGTGAAGAAAGAAACACGCATCGCATACTAGAACATTGGGAACAATTATTTAACATGGACAAACACAACATGCCTAAGCGTGAACACCCTGGAAAAATCCTGGACAGGGAATTGAACCCCGGACCTCTCGCACACAAGGCGAATGCTCTAACCACTAAGCTACCCAGGCCGCCCTGATAAACGGGGCTGTTAACATAGCCTAAGTAGTAATGGCTGAGCGATCCGGGTATACACTACACTGCGAGATCATTTCTGATTCTTACCCGCCAGTCTAATATACAAGTAATACAAAGTAGGTATGAGACTAGCGCATCGTACACTGGAGGAATATATATAGCTGTAACGATACAATCTAGTACACGAGATCATTGCTGATGCTTAGCCGCATTTCTTAACATATTATATTTCAAAGTGGAGAAAGAAACACGCATCGCATACTAGAACATTGGGAACGATTATTTAACATGGACAAACACAACATGCCTAAGCGTGAACACCCTGGAAAAATCCTGGATACAATCTAGTACACGAGATCATTGCTGTTGCTGGTGTCTTGTCCTGTGTGTATGTCTGTACTGTATACCCGGATCGCTCAGCCATTACTATTTAGGCTATGTTAACAGCCCCGTTTATCAGGGCGGCCTGGGTAGCTTAGTGGTTAGAGCGGCCTGGTTAGCTTAGTGGTTAGAGCATTCGCCTTGTGTGCGAGAGGTCCGGGGTTCAATTCCCTGCCCAGGCATGGATGTCCAGGATTTTTTCCAGGGTGTTCACGCTAAGGCATGTTGTGTTTGTCCATGATAAATAATTGTTGTCAATATTCTAGTATGCGATGCCTGTTTCTTTCTCCACTTTGAAATAATGTTAAGAAATGCGGCTAAGCATCAGCATGATCTCGTGTACTAGATTGTATCGTTATAGCTATATATCCCCCTTCCAGTGTACGATGCGCTAGTCTCATACCTACTTTGTGTCCGTGATAGCCAAAATGTTTTCTAGCCTTTTAATATCATGGTAAATGGCATCGAAAGCAACACTCAAGTCAAGCAATACAAGTAAGGCAGCCTTATTAGCATCCAAGGCTTGAAGGATGTAGTTTATAAACTGGAGAAGGGCTGTCACAGTGGAATGGTGAGATGTATATGCAGATTGCAACGGCTCACCAAGATCATGATCGCCAACATGATGTATTACCTGTCGTGATGCTGCCTTCTCAATTTGGCAATGAATTTGATATTGGCAACTGGCCTATAGCTCATTATGAATTAATCTGTTCTTGTATTTTGGTGGCTATTCCCCTTGCCTTTCTGATGTTATCCTTCTCAGAGTTTAGTAGCGTATCCTAGTAGCGGACTCAACCGGCAATCTCCGTATTACTAGCACGGCGCTCTTGCCAATAGACCATTTGCACGATCCCCGAAATGCATCTCGTTCGGTGCCCATTTCCATCCGGGAACTTATACCAGCCTCAATCGGCTAAAACATACGGTTGGAGCGTAACAAAAATACCAGAAAACTTACCCTGTCTGTGACGTTGCACTATAGTTGTGTAATCGTCCGTCAGGTGACAAGTAGGGTACAGTTACGATCGAAAATATCACGTTTTGTCGTGAATTTCAACACCAGTGACTCGATGTTTTTGGTTCCATAGATATTCTTCTACATTTGTGTATAAGATTTAACTCCCGTGGAAAGGTACTGGTATTGTAATTTATGGCACTGTTGCGCGACCGCGACAACGAACAATAATTTTTTTGATTAAACATGACCTTGGTACAATTCCCGGATGGAAATTGGCACAATACGAAATGCATTGGGGATCGTGCAAATGGTCTATTGAGGCGAAACGGGCCAGGGGTTTTGGTTAGAGGAGCTTCTATTGGTAGAGGTCCGAAAGGTTTTTCAAACACTTGTTGTACGCTGGCCCTCTCCAGGAAAGATTAATAAATATTCCAAATCCATTGTCTGCCTTGGAACTAAGTAAAAACATTAAAAATATATATCTAATTCACCCTCCCCAATTAAAAACATTCACACCAAATTCCTATTAAACAATAGACTATAGGAGAATAATTAAGTATTCAAAAAATGAATATCCCCAATATTACAAAAGAGAATTGTAGGGTAAATTAGAAACAATTGTTCAAAAATCCCGCTAAGAAAGGCAAGATGGTGGTTGTAAGACAACGGTTTATTTGGAATCAGCGAGTCCATGGTTTACCACAACGAAGACTTGTAGCCAAAGCAAGTGATTCCCATGCATGTCTGCCAGTTTCGTGCATCATTGAATATTTGTGATAAGCGATGATACTGGTTAGCATATCCTGCATCACTACAAATCACACAAGATACATGGATATAAATCTACAATTAAAAAATCGAGGGACATATATATAATGGAAACACTTGACCCAGTCTATGACTTACCCTTCGTGCCACATGGATCCATTTTGTACACAACGACGCTGTTGTGACACCACTTACAATCAGTGGTCGCTTTACGCTGCTAATCCGGGGCCACAACTTCAATTCAAGTTCCCGGTGTATTCTGCGGTCTTTGGCACGACACAATCAATGCCCTGGGTACAATGCTGATATTCGTGGGCACGAAACCACAATCAATAAAAACGGTGTACAATGCTGCTATATTAGGCACGAACACCCTCAATGCTCCGGTGTATGGCGCTGCTATCTCTGGGCACGACCCCACCACAATGCCCCGGCGTGTGCTGCTGCTAACTCTAGGCACGCCCACATCAATGGCATCGGTGTATAATGCTGGCTGTCTATGGGCACGACAACCTTTTAAGTAAGTCGACTTTTATGTCAAGGATAATCTAGGCATTAACAGTAGTTATCTAATTAGTAACGCTGACGGATTGGCGACAAGATAGCGATTAACATCCCTTTTGAAACTCTGCAAAGCTAATGGTTTGATGTACGTGAGCAGGAAGGGCATTCCATAAGCCTACATAGAATGGGAGAATGAATCTTCTGGGGGAGCAAAGTTGGACTTGGGACTTCACAGCAAGGTAAGAGACATGGACTGGAGAGCCTAGAGGCGAGGATCAACTCGGCTGATGAGGAGATCTGGTGTTGTCCATAAAACTGCGGTGAAAAGAGTGGAAATTCCAATGCCCTGCGATGACCAAGTGGTTGGATGGGATGAGTGGCGAGCGATCAACTATCGGGGATACACTGATGGAAATGGAACGTATATGGATTGCATCTAGTTTGATAGTGAAGTTGGATGTTGCTCTACACCCATGCTTGGGCTTGCAATTCCATGTTGGATCGAACAATGGATTTATATATAACAGCCCTATCAGTTGACCAAGATAGGGGTGCAGCTCGCGGGCAATTCTAGTCCGATTGACTGGCAGTTTTAGCCATTTGGTAATCACAGGAGACCTTGACAGGTCATTACTGCTGGAGGCAAAGAATTCGACACGTCGACCTCTTCTGAGTTTGTACCAAAGAATTGGAGACTTGGATGGCATGTTGCAGCATCTTTCTTGTTTCTGATGTTACAGTTTACACTGCAGCACCGAAAAGAATTACATGAAGAGCCCAAGACTCGATTTCCCGCCAGGTCTTTGTTGAGAAAAGCAGCAGCTGGGATTCGGTCCTCTTTTGACTTTATGAGTCATGGTGTGCATCGTTGCGTAGAGATGGATAGATTCAGGATTCTCGTTGAGTAGACTCTGAGGGAGCGGTCACTTCAGGTAGGGAGTCCTTTAGCCACTTCAGTAACTTTTCTGAGAATCATAAGGCAGAAAGCTTGACAGTAGCCAGGATTGCCACACTCTGTCAAATGCTTTGCTGATAGCAAGACATACAATTCAAGCTTCCTCTCTGTCATTGATGGAATAGTTGCGCATGGGAACATAGATCAAGGCATCATATGTAGAATGGCCAGACCTAAAGCCTACTGTCTGTTTGATATCAGTGAATTCGCATCAAGATGGCGCCACTGTGTCATAGAATCAGTCGCTCCAGTTACCTGGATTATATAGATAGAAGGCGATCGGTTTCGATAGTTACTAGGCGAATGCGTGTTACCCTTCTTATGACATGGGATATGACTTCAGCTTACTTTCCACATCTCTGGCATTTGTGGCCCTTCTCAAAGCAAAGTTGGAATAAACGTGCAGTGGAGATCCGCCAGTTCTGGGGCACAGGGCTTTCTCAAAACGAGGTGGGATGACATCTGGTCCGGAGGCTTTGATGACGTGTAGTTTCAACCAGTTGTTTCTTAACTCCTTGGCTACTAGAAGACCAATATGGGCCCACGTTGAGATAGTTCTCAGAGGAAGGCTGGAGATTTATGCTTGTCATTTGTCGAGCTGAATGGGAGACTTTTCACTGAAGAAAGTCGCAAAACATTAAGCTTTTGCCTCAGCAGGAGGTATGTGGAGTTGCCTGATTTAAGACTGGTATTTCAGACTTCCCTCCTCCTTTCCATTAGGTTACGAGCCGGCCACCAGCAAAACTTAGATCCAGTCTGCGAGCTCGTCTGTCCATTTATCTCTGAATTTGATCTTTGTGAGTGGGAAACAGCTTCTTCTAGAAAAGATGTTAAGTTTCTAGCCTTGTTGTAATTTATTGCGGTTTGGGAGTTCCAAGAAAATTTCCAAATTCTCCAGGGAAATATCTTTCGTATTCAGAGCTTTGTCGAAGCCATTCGTTCCACCCCATTCTGGATACGTTTCAAAGGCCTTGATCACTGATAGTATTGGTGACATTCTCATATGATTTACAGGGCAGTCTCTTATAAGTAGACTAGTCCATGGAGTACTGCCAGATGTTCTCGTCCATTCCCAAAGTCAAGCTTTTTATAGCCCAACTTTCCTTGGGGCGGTCGCGTCAGATTTCAGAAAGGTGAGGCGTGCAGTGGTGGTTTCGCAACCGGGAGTGTCTGGAGTTCCAAAGCTTGTGATCAATGGCGACTGTGAAAAAAAGATTTGGAGGCGTCGGGTTAATGATGAGATCCAGGCGGTTGCCAAGTTGATAAGTGGCTCCAGAAGCAATTTGGGGTCAGATCATGCAGTGCAGCAAAGAAGTCAATGCCGCCCAACCTTTCGCATCAGTTAGAGATATGATGTCGCCATTCACGATGATGGTAGTTTAAAATCTCCAACCACGAGCTTATGTTAGCATTAGTTTTGGTAATGGGATGGTCTAGGTGTTTATATACCAGGTTATTACATCCATCAATTATTTTGGAGGGCAGTACCGTACGTGATAGTAATAGGGACCACCTCTTGGTATGGATGGTGGAATATATCAGGTCAAGCATTTGTGGTTCAAGGGCTTGTTTCTGACAATAGGCAGTCCAAACTTCGAATAGACTAGGCTTCCACCCCATCCACTGTCATCATAGCGGATCTTCCTCATGTAAGTGTAGGTGTCTAAAGAGATTTGAGGACAATCTTCAGGAAACAGAAGAATCCAGTTTTGATTCAGTTATGAGGGATGATGTCAGGTTGCCAGGTGGAAGTACTAGCAATTCTAAGCTTCCGTGTCCCTGTTTGTTTTAGGCCTCTAATGTTGTCAACCACAGATTCAGTTCGTTGAGTCGGTTATCGGGAACACGTTTAGTCCGTCCATTTCATATTCTTGTCGCGTTTCGGACATGAATGCATGCATGGGAGTCAACCCATGGAGGGAGAAAAAGCACCCAAAGGGAAATCCAACATCTTTTACTGCACGAGAGGTAAAACCATATCACTGCAAAGTTGAAACACAAAGGAATCTGATGGTATGGCAAATTGTTATTCTCTGCTAACGGGCAACTGCTATTTGCATATCCGGCTACCTTTCTTGGAGCGTAAATAGAGCAGTGGTTCTCCAAATTCCATTTCAGTCTGCTCCACATAGTAGTAGGTTGGATGTTTTCTTTAAAAGATTAGTGACATTCCATCCAGTAAGCCATTTTCTCAATTCAAGAGATGTGAAATATCGCTCGCTGGGCAGAATGACCTGAAAACAGCCGTTGGTCTATGTGTAGAGATGATAGGTACAAAAGACTCTTCCGCCATGTTTCAGACAAGGCAAAAGCTGCTGCTCTAATGCCCAATTTAGTGATTCACTCTGTCCGTCACCCAGTGAATACTAGATTAAGATTGAGAAAAGAGGAGCAGTCAGGCAGGAGACCATGGGAACTAGATCTAGCCCTATATACGAAATACAGGACAGGATCTCAACCGCATGTCTCCAGGCAATTTAAGGACATAAGGTCCGGCCGGAACCTAACTCTTATGCTCTAGAAAGTCCGGTAGTCTAGTCCTACAAGGCTGGCCATGACACATGGGATCACAGAATGACAACCAGAGCAATATCACCTCATGCATCACTGGCTGTACTGTAGACGTCGTTACAGTAGCAGTTTTTGCACATAGCAATTTTGCATGTAGCCAATTTTTGCCATGTACAAAAAAATGACTTACTAAAAAAAGATGTTTATATCATCTGAACGTTTGCCTTAGTCATCGTGGTACCTAATCTTATGTGCAAATTCCGTGTATCTGTAGAAGACCTGGCAGGACAAAGCAGAGAGAAGCGCCCTCAGTTTTGACATTGCATTATCTGGTACCATTTACAAATCATATAACTTTAAATGTGAAGTTTTCTGATCCGAAATTTGAAAAAAACACAAAATGGAGACTTATTATGCTGATGTGTATTGATTATATCTATCTAACCTGTAAGTGGCTTTCCCGTTCTTGGGGGGGGGGGTTAATTTTAAACAATTTCTCCGTCGAGGATACATAAAATAGAAAAAAAGAGCTTATACACATCAATCATTAATGTTTGACCTCCCCATTCCACTATGAGGCAAAGATGCTAATTTACCCATGGGTTTTGGGTTCAGTAGCCTTGGATGTGCACCTGTTACAACAGCTGACCCAAGGGGGTGAAGCCCATTCAAAACCCAGGCGTCCGTGCTGGGCGCTGACCTTTTGAATATTGCACGGAATAATTATTAGTCTGGGTGCTTGAATACACCAATAATGTCAATTCGATACAAAACAATCCGGCCCCAAAATATCAGTTGTTGGATGTTGGGTGCTGGGTGGTAAATTTTTGTCCTACCCATGGCCACACAACGAATGAAATGAACGTCAGTCGTCTGATTTAAATAACCCGCCTCGTAAGGAATACAATTTTTTCACCTAATGCGGCATTGATATGAGAAAAAAGAGTCTTATGTACATGCAATACGGAAAATGACAAATCATCAGCCTAGTTACAACAATTGAGGGCGCTTCTCTCTGAGTAGTGGCCAATCTTCAGGAAGTCACACACGGGAGAAACTTCATTTGACTACCATGACAAAAAAACCAATTAGCGAAAGTGGAAACATTATTTTCCTTTAGGTTGTCCAAACCTACCAACAAATTATGTTTCCACTTTCGTAGGTGTTGTTTGCCACGGGAGGCAAACTGGAATCGGTAACGTGTGTGACTTCCAGAAGAATGCCACTTATTCCGGCCAATCCCTCGCAATTTTGTATGTTTCTGTCCGTAAAGGACAGAAATTACCGCACAGTAGCCTCTGGGACCGTGGGAAACACTAATGGCTCTAAAACAAAATCACAGGATTGAATCACTAATTTTGTGAAACCTTTTTCTCAAGGTATATCTAGTGAAAATAAATAGTGATTGATCTTCCATGTCTGAGACTGTGTGCAGGCCAAAAATGTAAGAGCCGCTTTACTTTTTGGTATGAAAAAAGTCCGATTTTGAAAAGAATCACGACAAAAAAAAAAGAAAGAAATCTCGCCTGTAAATTAGTTATTGCGAAAACCCAATTGTCACGCACGCTTTCATAAAATTATGAACACTAAGTTAAAGCAAAGTTAGAGGATGAGATGCAAAGATAAAGTTAGCTAAATTTGGATTTCTTGTCTTTACCCCGTCTGGAAACATGCCGCAGTGCTGACGCTAAAATAGGAAATTATTTCACAACACTCAACAATGGCAACTTACAGTATCGCACGTTTTTTTACTTTTGTTTTAGACCGATAAGGGTATGAATTAAAAACGAAGAAATGACTAAGAATGGAAGAGGTCGTCCAAACAAGGTAGCCAAATTTTGCTGGATCAGGGCTTTAGGGTTACTGTAATCAATCCCGCTTGGCCTTTACGGTATCACAAAAAACACCGAGATCATCCCAATACGTCGTGACCTGCTGTGGGGAAAGCGTTCCATACTTACAACGTAAGTCACACTGGTCACAGGAATATAGCTGTCACAAAAGAACGGCCCTCACTCTCAAAATCGGGCGTATTGGGTAAAAATCGGAAGTGCGGTCCGATTAGTTACCAGTAACATGTTAACCCAGGATTTAAGATACGAGTTACAGCACGGTGGCTTCAATGGCCTAGCCATTTACTGGAACTCGGCTATTTCAACTTTCAAGAGATCTAATTTGTTTTTAAATTTATTTTGCCGCACCCTCAAGTACGTCCCTGCCACGCAGGTGTATCTAGATTCATATGAGAATTGTTGATGTCAATTTTCACTTACCTATTCCGGAAAAAAATAGCGGATTCTTCGGTTCTACCATAATGCCTCCACAGGACGATCGTAGATGCATCGCAAGGACCATGGGATTAGTATTGCACGCCACTGGCGAACTACGCATTCGGTGTTTTTGCGACGGTGATTCTATATTTCATGACAAGATGCTAAGCCACATTCTCTGCAGGGATACCTAGAGCCAAAAGTTGTCCGGGCGCTCCTTCTTTTAACATAAAGGGATAAGATGCCATTTTACGAGGGTTTCTGCCTTGCTCGTTTTTTTTTTGGTGCGTGTTTGTGTAAAGTGCTTAGGAAGAGAAGTTTATAGTACTGATTCTGTTGTGTGCACCTGTCACTCATTGCTCACGTGAGCGACGTGTGTGGCCGTTATTTCACGGACTAGTACAGACGATGAAGACAAGAAATTACCAATTTAGCCGTCGTCATTTTTTTTATACAAAGAGCAGGGGTTAATTTCCAAATTGTTAGGCCGATTAAAAAATTATCCGAATCTTATAGCCTCCTAGGGGGGGTAGGACACGATCTGATCGATTTAGGCATTGGGGAATTGGGGATTTCCAAACGGTAAATTGGGGCACGGCTACGTGCATTTACTATGGCATTCTCGGTCACAGTGACATTAAAAATCGTCTCTTAAACCTTTGTTCAAAAGATCTTTAGTAATTATGATAATTTAGAAAAACTATTGACTTCAAACAGGAGGGGTTAGGGGATTAACCCGCTTGAAAATAGGTATTTCACAAAACGGTCATTTTAGATTTAATATTCGTGACCAGGCTAGTCTTAGTCAAGTCTGTGTGTAACGGTTCGATATGCGAGAGCGCCCTCCTACGTTAAGTCTTTGAAACAGACGAGCACCCGGAAGTTGAGCCGTTTTGAATTTGCTGGTGCTGTTAGGTTGGCAGGTCCTACCCCCGCCCTCCCTCCTCACTTTTTGGATAAGCCAAACTTGGTTTTTTAAATCCTGGGAAAAAATTTAATTGATTAGTTACTTTCTTTTTTTTTTTTGTATGGGCGTGGAGGATCGTTGCATGTGTTGGAAACGGACTTTGTTCATCGGTGGTGTGCATTTGTTTACCATGTTACGACCTTTAACCTTGTGATCAGGGCGCAAATAACGAAGCAAACTGAAGCAATTGCTCGGTATGCCCTCCCCCCCCCCAAACAGTTGCCTGATGCCATAAATTTTTGCATTTCTTGGCCCTATTTATTAACATTTAATTGCCTTGATGCACTTTACACAATTGAACCATTGCCTTGAAATAGGGTGCCCTTTAAACAATTTATTGCACCCTGCTCGTGATTTATGCTTCGGTTTCTTAAAGTGGATTTTGCTGCTTTGAGAACCGATGCTCTGTCCGATTTCTTCTCAAATGAACACTTTGGGATATCAAATTGAAAACTAATGGATATGTAGGGAATGTAAGCATTGCCAAGGAATTCACATAAATGCATGTGAGTGCATATTGGCGGTAATTTGTCTCTGTAACCTTGCAACGTCTGAGTTCATTCAATCCCGTATGTCACTTCTATACAACGAACTAGGACATGAGAATCAGCTGTGCGATATGCCCAGTGCTACTGATATACGCATTCGTGTTTTTTTTGCGCCGGTGATTCTATATGTCCTTGACAAGAGGCCTAAGCCACCCCTCTGGCGAGATACCTAGATTCCCAAATTTGTGCCGGCGCTCCTTCTTTTAACATAAATTGACGATTATGCCAATTTACGAAGGGTTTTCTTGCCAATGCTTGGTTTTTTTTTTTGGTGCGTGTTGTGTAAATTGCTTCGGAGGAGAAGTTTCTAGTCACTGATTCTGTTGTGTGCACCTGTCACTCATTGCTCTCACGTGATCGACGTGTGTGGCCTTGGTTGGCCGTATTTCATCGGACTGTCAACGATGGAAGACATAAATCACAAAAAATTTATCCGTCGTCATTGTTTTTAATACAAAGATCAGGTATTTCCAATTTGTTAGGGTAGCGCCGATTAAAAAATTATCCGAATCTTTTAGCCCTCCCTCAGGGGTGGTATGACACGATCTCTCGTTTGGGGCATTGGGGATTCCAAACGGTAATTTGGGGACGTGCTAACTTGGGCAAATTTACTATGGCAGTCTCGGTCCAGTGATCCATTAAAAAAATCACTCTTAAACCTCTTTGTTCAAAAGATCTTAGTAATATCATGAGCAATTTTAGAAAAAAAATGACTTCAAATCCGTCGGGGTTAGTGGCTTAACCCCGTGCCAAATAGTGGTCATTTCCATACACGGTCATTTAATTTAAATATTCGTGACCAGCCAGGCCTAGTCTTTTAGTCAGTCTGTGGTAACGGTTTCGATAGCTAAGAGCGCCCTCCTTAAACCTGTTAAGTCTTGAAACAGACTAGCACCCCAAAGTTGATGCTGTTTTGAATTTGCTGTTTGTCTGTTAGGTGGCATGTCCTACCCCCCTGCCCTCCCTCCTTCCATCACTTTTTGGGATAAGGCCAAACTTTTTTTTTTCCATCCTAAATTTAATGGAATAGTTACTTTCTTTTTTTTGTTTTTTGTTAATGGGATTGGCAGCAATCGTCTGATTTTAAGAACACGGATTTTTTGTGCCTCTGTGGTGTGGCATTTGTTTACCATGTTACGACCTTTAACCTCGTTGATCGGGCGGGCAATAACCTAAGGCAACCGAAGGCAATTGCCTCCGGTGCCCCTACCAGTTGCCCTTGATGCCCTAATTTTGCCATCTTGCCCTATTTATTACATGTAATTGCCTGATTCCCTTTTACACAATTGAAAATTGCCTTAAATAGGGTGCCCTTTAAATCTATTTTGCACCTGCGCGTGATTTATGCTTCCGGTTTCTAAATTGGACTTCATTGCTGCCTTTGAGAACGATCGCTCTGTCCTATTGATTCTCAAATTAACATTGGGGATATCATTGAAAAACTATGGTTATGTAGAGTAATGTAAGCATTGCAAGACGTTCACATAATGCATGTTGAGTGCCTATGCGGTATTTTTGTCTCTGTACCTTGCAAAGTTTGAGTCATTCAATACCGTATGTCACTTCAATACCACGAACTTACAAGGAGAATCAGCTGTTCGTGATTCCCAGGTGCTTATGAGAAATGGATTCGAATGTCCCTATTACTGTACTAGGGTCCATTGGCTTTTTGAATCAGTTCATAGCCATCATAACAACACACGCGTTGGCTGATTGCGCGTTCGACTTCCATAATGTTGCGTAAAGTAAAGAGTAAATAGGTAGGAATAACCATTATTTTGAAAAAGGTTACCTCTAAGCTAATTTGAAATTATTTTATTGAAAAAGGTGACTTAATAACTGAAAAAATGAGGGGTCAATCAAGACTGTAGGCCAGTTAGGAAGTTATGGCAAATGTGTGCTTGCCGTTTTCCTCAAATTTAGTTGACCGAGCATTGTCAATTCGCTGCCATTGATTACTTTATCAAAATGTATGGCATGGGTATTTTACATACATGGAGAAAGATTTCATTATAGGCTGGCCTATTTTACACAAAATCCTGCTATCACTACATGATTCATGTTCATGTATCAAGATTAGGATTATTTTTTGTTTTCCTTCATAAGAGGGTTTAGGGTTCAAATTTGTCGAAATTTCTCATTTTCCTGTCCCCAAGATTACACAGTTAAGAATTTGGACTTCGATCACAGGTTTTTGGTTTGAAGGGACCCTCTATTGGGAGAGAAAATGTGGTTCTTCTTAAAATAGCCCCCGCCCATCGCTCAGTACACCATCGAATGTGTGGTTTATCGGCTTTGCCCAGTGGCAACCCTCTACCACACACAACCAGTCTATATACATTGACTTAACCATGTTTGATTCAGTCCGAAGAAAATGCTTTACTCTGCCAATAAATGAGTAAAAAACAGCCTCACACACCATCTTTCTGCTTTATCGCATTCTTTACTTATTCTGGATAGGGGGGGGCCCATGAAAGTCGAATATGAGTTTAGCATCAACCCTTTTTTCAGCTCATAACTAGGCAACTTTTTCATTATTCATATTTTTGTAATTCCATCGCTCACCAGATATGGGGCTTATGGAAGCAGAAACTGGTGCTTTGTGAATTAATAGTCACATAAATATGTCCCAACATTCATTGCAGAGATGCTAGTTAATCAAGTCCACATTTCTAAAAAGATTACTAAAAGGCTCTGAAAAAGAAAAAAATGATCCCCAAAAAGTAATTTTTCCAAAATCAATGATTTTTTATGCATATGGTCACAAAACGCGGCCAATATTTCATAAACGCTGCGCGGGGGACGCTAAATCAACATCAACTTTAAGGGCCATACATGTGGTATAACTGGTAGTTTTTAAATTTCAAATATAAAGTAAAAAAAAGAGTGCAATCGAGAGCGGAAAAGTGCTCAGCACACAACCATAACAAACAAAATCGGTGGGGATGGCATGCACTTTGACCCTGCTAGTAAACCAGGTGCCAAGATATTTTTGCGATAATTATGTTTGTGACGATTTTAAGGTTGTGAACATTTAGCGTTTAATTGGTTTAAATTTTATGCATTTTAAACAGAAGAATCTAAGCCACATGAATAAAAAACAAACGTTCACGGATTTTTGACATGTGCTTTATAGTGTTCTGATGATAACCTCAAAAAAGTGAAAAAACAACCATTGCGAACATTTCCCTGTACGGTTTGCAACTGTGTACACAAACGAGCAGTAAATGTGTTACTCCGCAAACATCGCGTATAGAGCTATAAGCACCAAGAAACAGCATTACAATGAATATTTGTAATCAGCGGACAATTTCTTATGGTAAGATGATGAAAAGGGAAGTTTTAAAACATGTCAACAAGGCTCCCATGTCTAATGCTTAAAGCTAGTCATGGCATGTTCTCTGGGTTAAGCCAAGGGTTGATCCTCCTAACACAGATCGATCTTGAATCGCTCAGCTGATCTCGAGCGTTACACAGTGGCAAGAGGGTCCCGTTCTTTTTGTGACAGCGACTATAGCTATGGTTACAAGCGATGCGTGTAAGCCATTTTCTATCCTGGTGAAACACAAAATAGCCACTCACCCACCGCACTGCTGAGTACATGTATTTGTCCAAAAATTCATGAAGATGTTTATTAATATCCCGAACGGGCGAAGTTTGTATAATCTGTCAATTTTCCTGTACATTGGATGTTTTAGCGTATAGTGATGGATCTTTCGAGAGAGGTGATTACGCACGCCTTCAATTGTCGATCGCCATTTTGAGCTCAGTGGTCCGAAAGAGATGCTGAATGGTGGTCTTAAAATGGATCATCGGGTTGCAGGACCCACTCTTCTCTCTCGCCAATAATTTCACCGGAATAAAGCCCTGATACTTTTGTACGTGAATGTTTTGGCGGGGAAAAAAGCGGGTCGTATAACACCCGAGATTGCCCTTAAAATTGCTCAATCTGTTTAATATTGACCGTTTTGGCAAGATATAGCGCAGAATGTCAGAAATGGACGTTCAAAGGTGGTTTCTTTCGGAATAAATCGTTACGTATGGTCCAATACGCTGAATTTTTTTTTTTTGTGATAACGACAAATTATCACTTCTTGGTGCATTTATACCATATTTTAGTATTTAAACCTTGCGGGAGTGCTTTGTGAGGGCATGATTTTTAGGTTTTTTGAAGTTTTTTCCACCTAACATGGTTCACTTTCAGGCTGGATAGTGCGTGGCGAAAAATGGCGAGCGCCATGTAAAGTAGACAGTGAGATTGCCAATAAACGTGTTGTAAAAATTGCTGAACAATGTTTGTACAGGAGTGGATGCGTATTGAAGTCCGGGGTTTGACAAGAGTAATACGTTTGAGGGTACCGTTTTTCTAGGTAGAGTTGCCCCCCCCCCCCCCCCCCCCCCCCCCCCTCATCCATGTTCTTGGCTTAATTACCCATGGGCCTTCGAGTTTGAACCTTTGTTCTATTTTCTTGTAAATTATTTATTTTCTTGGTGATAAAAGAGAACATAAAGAAGGCCTACCCAGCAAAACCTTCAAGATTGATTTTACTACGTAGTTTAATCATTAATAATAACTTCCTCAATGATCACCAACGTTTATTTTGACGCAAAAATTTGTGACTTTTTGTTCTCGCGTTACATCGTGATCGTGAGCTATTCAGTGTCGTGAATCGCGGGGCGAGTTGACCTCTGTGATATGGTTTCTAAAATTATTTATTTTTTGTAAACAAAAATAAGAGATAAAGATACCTCATATATCATTGAACAATCGTTAAATCAAGAAAAGCTATTTTTGTATTCATTAATTAGCATCATTAGCATTAACGTATTTTCGGAATAAATAATTGGTGACCTTCCGCTGACTATTTACAGATAAAGAACGGACGGGACACACCGCGCCCTTGGTAATATGTTTGTACTACATGCACAGAAAGTCTTGGAGGTCGAATGAACAATGACATAAATTTTAGGCCTAAAGTAAATATACTTAGCTAACTATTAGCTCGAAGAACAGGTCTGGTTTCAAAACCTGAAGTGGCATGGGAATTAAATGCTGGTCCGATTTAAGTATTAAGAATTTAAATTTTGATGAATTGACCGGGGGGGGGAGGTCTCACACAAATGACCATACGGGAACGTGCCACAGACATCAGTCCCATTTCAACCTTCTGGTATTATCAATGACCCCTTTTTCATGCCAGTTTTGGTATAGATAATGGTCGGGGGTTTTTTTTTTTTTTTTCAAAATTTTCTCAGGGCCCGATTTAAAAGGGGATGGTCCGTTTAAATATATAAAGATTTAATTAATTTTGATAGAATTGCACTCAGGTGGATCTCCAAAAACACAAATGATCATACGGGGTCGTGCCACAGACTCGGTCCCATTTTCAGCCTTCTGTATATGGCCTATCATTTTTTCAGGTCAATTTTGGTAATATGCATGGTGTTTTTTTTTTTCAAAAGTTTCTCCAATTTTTGTTGGAATTAGTCAAATTTCCCAATCCTGAAGCCAAAATTGGTCCAAATTTTGCTTTAAATGCCAACATTTTTTGGAATAAATGCAATTTGGAAAGTTGGTCAAACAAAATGGCATCGCTGATGTGGGGGGCCCTTTTTTTGGGCAAAAATGTTATAGCTATGGGGCCTACTCCAGACGCTCGGAGGCACGTCCCTAAACCCAAACCACCTCGGGGAATTGCCTTTACCCGCCACCAAATCTGTAAGGTTCAACGCCGATATTTCAAATCCGTTTTGATGTGATATTATGGTGAGAGCCAACATTTCCGTAGGTTGGGCCCCAATACCGCGACGTTCAATTCATCACAAAATAAATAACGTGAATCGTATATTGTGGACAGGCAGGAGTGTAATCATGAATGTAAATACACCAGACCATTACAAACCAGAGCTAACAGAATCTTTTTTTTTCAATTAATTCTTTGCACTCTCCTTAACATTTGACATCATTACAATATCTTCATTTTGTAGTAATGCCAAAAATAAGTTGTTGTCTATGTTAGTGCATAAGCATAGGCTTAGGAGCGGGGGGGGGGGGGGGGGGGGGGGTGGGGGGGGGGGGGGGTGGGGGGGGGGGGGGTGGGGGGGGGGGGGGGGGGGGGGTGGGGCGCTGGGGGACTGCACCCCCAATAATTTTGGTGGGCTCAAATAACTCTTGAACCCCCAAAGATCTACCACTTTTTACCAAAACAGTCATTCCCAAGCTTCCCCCTCCCCCAAATATGGCAGCACCAGACTTCTCTCTTTGGGAAAAAGTGAAATTGCGGGGGGGGGGGGGGAGTAAAATTCTTGGGAAAAACTTCAAACATTTTGACATTTGAAATAAAGTTTTGTCCCGAAATCGTCTGACATTTACCCAAATTTGGTGATTTTTTTTTTTTTTTTTGCCCCAAATCGCGGTTTTTTTGCCAAAAATCCGTCATTTTTCAACTGGGCCGGGGGAGGGGGCAAGGAAAAATTGGGGAATCCCCCTGCTGGTGCCGCCAACTGCCTCCCCCACTCTGTGCCTCGCGGTGGGACATATGTGTTGTTCATTTGAATTTTGCCCAAAGCGCATTAAATTGAATTTTTATATACCTCCTCGATCGGGAACACCGCCCCAGGTATAAATATGGGTTTAAGGCTGTTGCTTTCAAAGCTAGGGGCTTCGGTGACAGTTTCTAAAGTAGGTCTTTGGTTGAAGATTCAAATTGGCAAAATTGTCGAAAAATTGGGAGTCTTTTGATGGACGATGGTTTTCATAATACAATTGAATGACAAGAACCTAACATACACGTCATCAACTAACCCCCCCCCCCCTTTAACCCCTTGGACTGTTAAAGGGAGAAGCGAAGAATTCCATAAGATCTTTCACCCTTTCAGCCCCCTTAGAGATACACCCATACGTGGCCAAGAGAGTAGCATTCTTAGGGGCAAACGCGCGTTCAGGGGAAGTCATTCCGTTCCGGAGAAACATCGATCGAAAGATAGCGTCTGATTTTTCTGATTTACCATCAAAATTTCACGATTTTCCTCAACTTTCTTCCCAAGAGGGGCTTCCCTCATTCCCCATATTAGCTCTCAATGAGAAGCCCCTTTCCTTACCTCCGACCACAGCTACCCACGGGGGGGGGTTCTTTTGGGAGTGCGTGTGTCGAAGTCCCTTGGTTTGCATTTTTAATTGTCAGTTTTATATGTTTCACCTGGCTCATATAGCTCATGATGAATTAGGGGGCCTAAATCTTGACCTTTAGTCTAACACATTTAAGGCATTAAAGGCAAATAAACAAGGATTGGAGAAATACAGTAATGTCTCTAATTTTTGCGTCATGTGAAGAAGTGTCAACCTGTTTATGACAGCTCCCATTCAAATCAGCTAAGCGGTTGCCCGCGCGAAGCGCTGGCAACCGCTAGTGTAAATAGTAATTAACCAAATTGGGGTGCCGGTGCAAAATGGCCGACCGCGTACATGAAGCACGTGCATATGGACCACTTGGCTACTATGGTGATCTTTGTGTTGACAGTTTGTGCGAAAGCACTAGTTTTAGTCGTAACGCTCCCGGCAACCCGGGGGGTGTATCCCCCAGCTGGGCTACAACCTGTGTTGCGGACAATATGGTAAGCCAGCGACAAATCTTATTACATTCCATAGGCAATAATGCATGTAGACGTGTGGTCACACATATGCCCAGTTGAGGCTAATCATAGGTATTAATGTTAACTAAGAGGCACTTTGGGTTTAATATCAATGCGATCACTTACTTTGACGGGGGAAAATCCGGCAATTTTCGTCGGCTTCTTCCAGGATTCTCTCGCAGCACGCCATGTGATTCTCTCGAGGGTATATCTGGAAACAGCGCTCTATGGCCATGACCTGTATAGAGGGTGAAAGGGTGCAAGCGATCCCGTGAAAACCTGGACTCGCTCTTAGGCTTCGAGGCCGAACGTGTGGAGCAAACGCATAGCGCATGCGCGAACCGGGAAATTTCAAAGAGAGAGATCCCGGAAGTGGCTGTTTGGAGACGTAAACAAAGCAATGAAGCTTCTGCTGGCTTAGCCGAAAATAACACAAATTTTAATTTTGAAAGCAAGATCGAACTGAGATGAAGGTGAAAATAAACATACATGTATAGCTAGCTGTGTGCAAATTTAGTTACGCGGGCTCGAAATTGTGTGAAATAAAAGAAAATAGTATTTTTATACCATGTAGTAAAGTTTGGAAAATGTCCGAAAAAAGTGTCAACTTTTCGCCTTCAAGTTCAACCGAAATCCGCAAATGTCAAAGCCATTTTTTGAAATTGGGCGTCAAAATCATAGACTGCATGCTAATATTGTTTCTTAAAAAAACTTAAACCGCGTGCAGACAGCCTGATTTTTTAAAGAAAAGTTCTGGATCAAAATTTTATGATGGCCGTTTCCTTCCCTGCCGCTAGACATTGTAATGTCACGCGACGGTGCTTAATAACGTGCGCTGTGGATAGGACTGCTGCTTGTTGTCATCACGGTGAGCAGTTTACAACCGAAGCCCCTCCGGGCCGCCTACTCTGCTATCTACTGCTGATGACGTTGGTGACTGATCATGGATTTCGAGGGCAGTCTTGGACATCTCAAAAAGTTTGGACAGGCAGCATGATTGTGAGGCAAAAAGGGCAGCTCATGACTAGCTTGGTCTAAAGCATCAATGCATGCTACTTACCTTAGTGATAAAACTTCTAAAGTTTAAATCCTGTAGATTTCTATTCATTCAATTGGAACTTCATGTGCGAACAGTGCAATAGTAACCATAGTATACGCCCATTACAACTTATCTTTTGACATACGCGGATTTTATTGTTTGGGTGGTCGGACCTCGAAAAGTGGACCTTTTGGGTAAAGTGGAACCTTAACCCCCTTTTTTATTTTTAAACTTTTGAACATCTGATCCCCAAATGTGGACGTTTCTTGTCAAAATTTCTTTAAAATTTTGACCTTAGTTATGAAAAAATGAGCCAAAAGTGGAATTTTTGTGGATGGCGAATCCTGGTTCATTGGGGTCCCCAATCAACCCGGGCAACTAAACAGCCACACCTTGTTGTGACACCCACTACCCTGGATAATTCTACTAAGAAAGTGCATAATAAAGTGCTAAATTCTTCAGGGTCATTTGTGTCATTTGTCACAAACCATCCCCCACACCCACCATCCAGGGCAAATTATGTTAGAAGCTAGGCTAATGCTACTAATAGTAGGTGAGTAGCATCAGAGCCATACTAGGATAATAATTTAGGGATGAACGGGCAAAGGTTTATACTTTATAGTAGCATCACTGCCTCAGTGCACCAGAACAGCTCAATAATCCGGTAGCTAGCCTTGGCTGATGCATGACGCTACTAGTTGCTATAAGGGCATTTAGCTTCCATGACCAGTGACGTCAACAAAATCAGGCAGGTATTTCTTGTGGTCCTGCTTAATGTGTGTGTGTCGGCAGTACTTGAATCAGTCAAAGCTTCAGATTTTAACGCTTCCAGGCAATGGATATCACTGACGTCGCTGACTTGAGGAAGATAATGCACTATAGCTAGTTATGGTATAGTAGCATGGTGCATACTAGCCTAACAAGCAACCGAACACCATCTAGGATTAATACACTAGCCTAGCTAGGCGGGGTAAAAAATCCCTAGTCATGAGGTTAGCTAGTCATGGTTTCAGTAGAAAAAGAAATTCGCTAGTCATAGGGCCTAAATGAAAAAGAGGTGTCGCTAGTCTAAATTGAAAAGGGTTTCCTCAGTCATAATTTAAATTTAACCCTAACTCTAACCACCTTAGACTAGGGATTTTTTATATACTAGCAAACCCTGTTTTAATATGATAGGCAAAAACCCTGTCCCTGATTTTGACTAACCTTAGGACTGTCAAACCTTGACTTGGGAAAGAACCCCCTTAGGCTGATGCATCAATCTATGCTAGTAGCTCTGCTGTTTAGCCTAGTGCATTTGGAATCAAGACAAAACAGCATGCCAAATTTTAAGCCAGACAATCTGGCATACAACACACAAGGCTTTGAAATGATATTCCAGTGCACATGCATTTCCACTTTCTTCTCTCTCGTGCAATAACTTGCACAGGTGCGTGTCCACTTTCTCTCGTGCAATAACTTGCACCGGTGCATGTCACTTTCTCCCTGTGCAGTACTTGCACAGGTGCGTGTCCACTTCTCTCGGTGGCAATACTTGCAACAGGTGGTCATGTCACTTTCCGCTCTCTCGGTGCAAGTAACCTGCAGCAGGTGCATGTCACTGCTCTCAGGTGGGCATACAGATGCGACTGAATTGCACTGGTAGCCTGCACATGGATTAATAGACTAACAGTTCACAGCCGGGGGGGGGGGGGGGGGTTCTCAAAGGTTGTTGGGTACCCATGCTCGTTTCCAGGGGTTCTGAAGTGACCCCTAACAGGATCAATCTTCAGTTAAAAGAGAACCCCTAGCATGACCAGCATTCATTCAATTAAATTATACCCGTTTGTCGATGAAGATATCCCCTAACGGGACCAATTTGCGGTAAAATTATACACCAAGCGGGACCTGCTTTTCAATACTGAATAAAAAATCTCAGTTAAGAACCAATATATGAGAAAATTAGCACTTGTACTACTGTAAGAAATTTACACACGGCGGGTTATTTTACTGACATGTTAACATTAATTTCCCAGGTTTTTCATGAGCAGTCACATCTTACCTGAATTTTGATACCCATGAGCGGGACTAGAAGTGGAATGTTTGTGAATTTGATACCCCTAGCGGTAGTCCAGCATTTGCATCTAGTCCCCCTCTTTTTTGGAACAAGCCATGGTTACCTGGCCAAAACCCAAGAACCCCCCCCCCCCCCACCGACCTCCCGGGCAAGTCAGATGATATAAAAATTTCAACTTTTTTAAAAAAAATTAGTTGTGGGGACAAATGTTTGTGGATCACTGCCCCTTTACCTTTTCAAACAAAAATAGTGTTTGGTAATCTGCACTAGTACTATTTTACACAGTGGATATGCCCTACTTGTTCATGCATCATGAAATATTTGAAAAACTTTCAGTTTTTCTAAGAATAATTGTTTGCCTGCCCATGTTTGTGTTTAAAAAAAAATTTCGAATTCTAACACATTGCCCTTAAATGATACCTACATCAACCTTCATTAAGTCAAATCTACAATCACAGACAAATTTTTGGCCCACTTTACAAAACATGCACTTAAGCCAGCTGGGGTGCGGAGGGGTGGCAATCAGCCCGGGAGTCTAAAACTGGAAAAAGAGTGGACATTGAAATAAGGATCCAAATCACCCAAAAAGAAATGAAAAGAAAAAACAGCATGCATTTCCCGGACCACATTGGGCTCTTCCCCTGGACCCGTCAGGGCCTTAAGCAGCTCCACTCCCTGAACCTCATGTCGTATTTGGGTCATTATACCCTCAGGTTTCAGGCGTTACATCCAAAATAACTACGTCGTGGCGTGATACATAGTGTGTGTGTGGGCACAAATTAATGACGACTGAGTGGGCCACTAAGTTTGTCTGTGATGGTCCTTGTTCTACTTGTGGCACAGACTGCACAGACAAAACCCGACATCAAATTGAGAAGAAGATAACATAATTGAGTCAGGTTGTCCGAGAATTTGAGAATTCCAAGCTAAATGGCTGAATCTAAATGAGTTCTCTTGCCAATGTATCCGTTGGCAGAAATAAACGGGAAATAGAAAAGAGTTCAGTGGTTAAAAAATGTGGAACCTATTCAGTGTGTTGATCCTTTTCTTTTTCTTATATCAACTGCTACAAACCAAAATAAATTTCAAAACAGAAAGCAAGCAGCAAATTTAACTAATATAGGCTAGACTGATTTAAATTGGCAATCTGAATTTTTGTGTTCATAAGGTAAATAAGGCCATCCTAAAGATGTAAAGCAATTAAATTACTTAACAGTACAAAACAGCATAGGGTTCGATAGCTTTCTAGTTTTTAAATATTGGAAACACCAACCTGAAGAAAATGCTAAAATGGCAGAGCTCCTATTCTCCAGACAATTACCCTTACAAACAGTGTATACTGCAAAATAGTGCATGCTTTTTGGTAATTTCAATTGGGTTGATGTGCCTGACCCACAGCACAGTCAGCAATAGAAGGTAATTTCCTGAGCACAAATCTAGTTTCTAAAAGCATTAAATCACTAAAGTAGCTTAAATTGGCACAAAACAACAAACTTGGCACTTTAAAAATGTACTACTCTGGATTAAATCAATTTGGGCTTTTAGCTTTATGTGCCCCGAGTCCGTGTGGCATGCCCCAATCCCCCCCAAAAAGTCATTTAAATGCAGTGAACATAATTTTACAAAAACCCCTACAAAAACTTCCTAATTAGGCATACCTTGTGTCAAGATTAACCCTACAATCGGTCAAACTTCCTCGAGAACCGCAAGACTGCACGTTAGGCCCACTAGTATATAAAAGTCTTCATGTTGTGTTAATCCTGGCAACACATACCGTGAGGGGTCCACTGAAAATAAGTTTTGTAATCCAGAGTGATTTTGTCATTTTCAACAAGGCCCACAGCTAGAATTTCGGAGGGGTAGACCTTTGCAAAAGTGGACCTTTCATCCCAAATGTTGACTGTTTTGCCTGACGTGGGGCACGGCAAAAGTGAAACTTTTAACCAAAATTTCAACCTTTTCATTAAAAATCCTTAATTTTCTTGCTTGCTGCACTTGAAAGCATCATGGTTTACATCATATACTATCAACCAGTTGCATGTCTTGTTCCTTTAAAGTGACACAGGCAAATGGTCCATCAGCAAATAACAAAATTCCCTCAAGCGGCGGCAATTTTCAAAGTTGGGCAAACAGTTGTGTACAGAATTGTTATTAAGCTATAATGTGAATGTTAATGCTCAAAATAGTGTATTCATCCATAAAGGTTTTGCTATCAGAATCGAGACCCTGATTATATTAAAGGCAGTGCTGGAAACAACCGAATGGTCTGCCCGTCCATCGCACAACACGAAAAGGGTGTCTTACTTGACTTGTGCGAATAACAGGAAAAAAAAACAATCGATAATGAAAATTTAAAATTTATGATTAGTCAGCCCTTTTCAAATTTTTGACTAGCGAACCCTTTTCATTTTTTGACTAGCGAACCCCTTTGTAATTTATGACTAGTGAACTTTTTTAATGATAATGAACTTTGACTAGCAAAGCCTATTCTGACTAGACATTTTGGATCACGCCTAGGCTGGCCAGTAAACCGGATGCATGTTAGGCTAAGGATGCACGATTCTCCATGGATTTATTGTGATCTTCCTCGAGTCATCAACGTAAGTGCGATATCAAGTGGCCGAAGCGTAAATTACGAACTTGACTAAAGGATGCCGACAAGACCTGGTTTTGTTGAAGTCACCGATTCATGGAGCTAAATGCACTATAGTAACATCATGCAACCAACCTAGGCTAGTACATTAGCCCTGGGTGATGCTATAACTATACTAGTAGGCTCCGCCTCGAAGGCTTCAGTGTGAACGTGAAAGCGCAACGCTATAGTATTCTTTAGTGAAATTGGCAGCCTCGACGGAATAAACGGCATGTTGAAGGCGAATTGGTAACCTCATCAACAAAATAAACATGCGCTGCAGTTTAATATATCTGGTGAGCTGCTGAATCACTATTAGCGTTTTGCTTCTGCATTTTACACTAAGCACCTAGACTAGTACCTCAGCCCTAAATGTTAGTAGTATACACTGATACTACAACCTCTAGCAGTTGCATCAGCTAGACTTCTGTTCAATATGAGCCCGGATGGGGAAATGTGGCCGTTTAGGCCCGAGTTGACTGGCAACCCCAATTATTTGAGTTTAACACTCGATTCACTTTTACTTCATCAACGCTATCACTGGGGGCAATCCAGCCACGCCAGGACAGTGCTAAAGGGTCCCTGTACCATATTACTACGGCAATAGACTTCAAAGAATTGGACCCTGTTATGGATTGACTAGTCCTGTAGTAACTTGTATTGGATGTATCACTATGCTTACTATACCTAGACATGAAGTTCCAATCGACAGACTAGAACTATGGGCTTAACTAAAACTATTGAATTTGAGGCTAAGTATTGGCCTAGTTTAACATTCAAGTCAACCCCGGGTAGCCAAAACGGGCTTTTTGATGATTTTCCCCTTTTTGATAGTAACAAGAATGCCCTCGAAGTCAGGTATCAATTCATCGTCAGCAGTAATAAGCGGGAGATGGTCCTGACAGCGTGCATAAAAAAGTATCAACACGTATGGCTGCCGTGGGCACTTTACAATGCCTGGCAGAATCGGCCATCATCTAATTTTGATCCAAACTTCGCTTAAAATGCTGGCTACTGTTGCACGAGGATTACGTTTAAGCACAATAGCAGCATTGTAGTCTATAATTTTGAAGCGCCAAATTTCCAAAATTGCTTTGAGATTTGCGATTTTTTTTTCTGTTCAAATTGAAGACAAATTTTGCACTTTTGTCGACACACTTTTTCAACTGTACTAATGGGTAAAACATGTCTTCACTCTTTTTATTTCACACAACTTCGCCCGTGTAACTAATTTGCACACAGCTATAACATGTATGCACTTACTATTTTCATTCACCTTACTTACTTCTGGTCGATCGTGCTTAAAGCAATAATAAGATTGCGATATTTTCGCTTAGCCGTAGAACTGTTTTTGCTTTGTTTATCGGTTTCAAACGTCCACTTCCGGGATCTCAAATCCCCGGTTCGCGCATGCGCTATCGTTGGCTCTAGGTGATTTCGAGGGCCCCCGGCCGGGTACTGCATTCGCCAGCTCGATACTCGAAATTCCGAAAAATCACTAAAACAGCACGTGTAAATCTTACTGATACGTTTGCCTATGTTTCTATGAAGACACATTGCAAGATTCACGTTCTTTCTGTGATACTTCATACATAATTCACCGTATTTATGTACAATCTTTGCATCCATCCCAAGTTCCCCTTACTAAGACCGTAATTATTGGATTAATCTCACCATTAAGCCTGGTATTTTAATTATTTTTTAGATGAAACCAAATATGCTTTTCCATCTCACCCGCAAGTGTTGGGAAACATGTCCGGAACATACTGTACACTCAGTGAAGGCACATAAACGTCTCTCTTCAGATTGATCGGCTTTGAGTAGACTTCACATATCTCTACGAACACGGTTTTTGCGTTGGTTTCGTTTGGAAAAATATCTGAATCGTGTACTGATAAACAGCAAAACACATTCGCTACTAAAAATCTAACGTGTTTTGCTTTGGAAAGGGAAAAGAAAGAATTATT
>JAMKCH010031617.1:0-17300 GCA_023653785.1 Ophioderma brevispina | reverse complement strand
TGAAGTTCTATACTGCTCTCTGGAACTTGATATTAGGAATTACATCCACACCCACCCTCCCAAAATCTATACTATACAAATTATAATACAAAGGTATAGTACACAATAGTAAATACCATGAGCATTTACAGTAAAAAATTGGTTGTAAAGATTGACAGTGTGAGTTAACCAAACAAATACAAGTTGATTAACTTGGGAGGTCTAGTACTAGATAGTCTGGACCTGTCCCATGTTCTTTAAAGTCTGGCTCTACGCATGCGCGGTTGTATCCCTTGTAATTCCTAATATCAAGTTCCAGAGAGCAGTATAGAACTTCAATCAAACTTCAACTTCCAGGTAAGTCTCGTTTAATTATTCAATTAAATGCGTTCAGGATTTGACCTGTGATTTGTCAAGTGTCTGCTTATTTTCAAACTTTCAAAACAAATAGACTTTAAGAGAAACACTTGAAAATTGGCAGAAATATAGAAGAGGAGTGTTGCACATTCACACAAAAGTAATCAGTTTCTGACAATCCTTATACAAATCTCAATGTTGCCATCACATTTAGATTAGTAATGATATAAAGCTTACATGTACATAGGTGCATTTTTTTAATTATGTAATTTTGCCCTTTTTGTTATTCAGTTATAAAAGGTTTCATGATCCAGGGTGGAGATTTCACCAAGCATGATGGCACTGGTGGAGAAAGTATATATGGCGAGTTTTTTGAAGATGAGAACTTTAAGATCAAGGTATATTACATTACATTTCTGTCATCTTTTTGTTTTAAATAATTATGGCTGTTAAAGGGACATTTTTGTAGAAAATGTGCTGAATATATTGAATGTCTCCCAATAATAATTGTGTGAATCAACCCTGTACATTACACTCCTGTTTTAGCCTGTATCCTGGGATAGAAGGGAAGAATAACATACCTGCCAACCTTCCCTGTTTTATAGGAATCATCCCTATTTTAACTTTCAAAATTGCAAAAAATAGGGATATCCCTATTTCTGAAATTTAAAACAAATCTTGAAATAATTGCCAGAAAAGTCCTGAATTTTTTTGGGCTCCTGAAGCTTTTCCTGCAGCTTTAAATACACAGAAACCCAGTAACTTCAGGAGACTCTGCCCCTGTGTATTCCACTAAAGGCCTTGAAGTGGATCACAAATAGACACCACCCATTTGCGACACATGCATTCTGATTTTGGGGTTCTCGATGTTGGCAGGTATGGAATAAGGGAAAAGAAGGAAGAAAAGGGTGAGGTTTGGTGCAGATATAAACTAGTAGTCCATGAGCCGAGCAAAATTTCGGTATCCTTTTCAACATGACCAGATCATTTTAAAATTTTGACCCCTGTGTAATCCTTGATTGTCCCCTACCTGGTTATAGCTAGCATTCCAGAAATGCTATCATGCATTTTTGTGTAGAGGGTAGTGTACTGAGGTTGAATAATAAGCATCGTTTTGTCCCCCTTTTAGGATACCAATTTGGCTAAAATTTCCTGATTTGGCTTAACGACTATCGGAGTTCGAACACGGCGTAGCTCGGGCATAGCCGGAGACGACCTCCCAACATGGAGTGTTTAGTCAGAGCAACCTCGGACTAGGGAACTCTGTGCTCTAGTCCCATTACATGGGCCAGGGTCAGCAGTGTGTTGCTGGCCCAGCTAGAAATTTGATATCGCTAGATCAATGATGCATTGAGGCCTTGGTGCTCTATGGGTTGCTCTGGGCTTAGGGTGTGGGAGGGTTGGGGTTAGCAAAAGGAATGCAGTCATTACATTTTGGGTCTAATACAACTAAGCAACAATTTGCAAGAATTGGGACATTCTGAAACTTTACACTGGAAGGTATGTGATTTTTTTCCGCTTAAAGACAAAATGTTTCTGTTGCAATTATTTTGAGGTTGTGTTATATTTTACTAACTTCTGAGGTCTACTGGAGGATTTTTTTTTTTTGGGGGGGGAGGTTGTATGTAGGGTTATGTTATGTATTTAGCCAATTTGTACAGAGAGATAGGTGTATTTTGATTGGTTACTCAGATACTAAATAACCAATCGGAGATCTTTAAGAATGGTGGTTGACCTCGGGTTCTTTTTCCCTACACTATGGCTGGTATTCTGAAAGGGAGACTGACTTTATACCTGGGTTTAAATCCGGGTTAGTCCTACAAGAGTGGACCTTTTTTTCCTTTCAACATACTATGAAAGGTTAAAATAACAGGTGAGAAAATTCCTCATGGATGGGCTGGATCAGCCCATCCACGAGGAATTTTCTTACCCATTACGGCACACCTTCAGAGTATGTTGGAAGGAAAAAAGTCCACTCATGTAGGACTAACCCTGGTTTAAACCTAGGTCTAAAGTTAGTTTCCCTTTCAGAATACCAGCCTATGAGTCCCCAGTGGTGGGTTAGAGGTCAGAATTGTTTGGGTGTACCTCCACTCATGAAAAGACCTGTGTGTGTATGTATACCCATATGTGTGTTTGTGTGCTTATGTGCACTTTGCAAATGAAAGCTTTGTTTAGTTTTATTCACTTTCTACCAGTGATTCTTTTAAATCCATAATCATTAATTTTTCTATTGATTTTTGTAGCATGAAAAACCAGGACTTCTCAGCATGGCTAATGCAGGGCGTAATACCAATGGCTCTCAGTTCTTTATCACCACTGTGCCGACACCTCATCTGAATAAGAAACATGTGGTATTTGGTCAGGTTGTTAAAGGAATGGGAATTGTACGCATGCTTGAGTGTGTCAAAACATCATCGTCAGACAGACCTGTTAAAGTAAGTTTTTCTTATTTCAGTTAATTATCCTTTGTTTGGTCAGATTGCTATGGTTAGGGTTTGGGTTTAAGGTAGGGCTGTCGTCGATATGCCTTCTGTCGACATAATGTGTCGCCATAAGCCATATCTTGACATGTCGCTATAAAAAACAAGATAGCGACAAACTTGTATAATAAGCATTCTATTAAAAAAGGACATGGAGTACTCTAGAATGATCAATTTATGACCATTCTTTCTTTCAGGACTTATTATTTAGTGAATATAAAGTGTCTATGAAAATAAAATTCAGTAAAATATATGCGAGTAGTTCTGCATACCTGACATTGAAAGTAACACTGACCTATTTATGTCTTTAAGTTCATTTACCTCCAACTCAAGACAAACCACCATCCCAAAGGATACCCTGCCTGGAGTTGACTGGGTCATGTGGGTAATGGGTTTCCAGTGTGTCCAGTCTAGGACTAGGATTTAGATAAAGCATACAGTAAGTTTGACTTTGATTGGATGATAAATGTATTAAAATTTATGTCGACATTATGTCAATGTCGTGATCAAATTATATCAACATGTCAACGACAGCCCTAGTTTAAGGTTAAGGTTAGGGTTTGTGTGTGTAAGGGTAAGGTTTGGATTTAATTTAGGGTTAGAATTGTGCTCAGTTAGTGTTAAATAATCTGTAATAATATAAAACTACTTTCTGTAATTTCAGGACTTACAACAATATTATTCAATATATTTCAATATTATTCAATATTTATTCATTTCCATAATTCATTATACATACAATTCAGCACACATAAAATATCAAACACAAACTGAAGGTACAAAATAAAGAATTATGGAGGAGATGACCAAAAGGCCAATAAGGCCAGCAAGGGTCATCCCCTAAAATAAAAAGTTACCAACAATAACACAAAACCAAAACATAAAAGATGAACAATGCTCAAAACTTATTATTTAAATATACTTAGAAAGTGTGTTTTATACATTTTTCTGAAATTTTTAACAGAAAAGGCCATTCTAATATCAGTACCCAGGTAATTCCATAATATAGGTCCAGTAGTACGAACAGCGCGGTCTGAAAATTCTCTCTTATTCCTTGTTAAATTGTAATGGTCAGCGTCTCTTGTATAGTAACTATGAGTTTCTGACCGCAGGCTAAATAGATCATTGAAAAGAATAGGTAAATCATTTGTACTAAATTTGTACATAAATACTCCCAGTTCAATCCTGTATATATCGTCAAGTGAAAGAATGTTATATTTAGCAAACAAGGGGGCCGTGTGACTTCTGTAATGACTTTTAGTTTTAGCAACGGTTCTTATCGCCCATTTTTGTAATTTAACTAATTTGTCTAAGTAGGCTTTACACGTGTTTCCCCATATTATTATACACCGTAATTCAAGTATGGTAACACAAGAGAACAGTACATAGTATGTAAGATTCGATCGGGTACAACAAATTTTAGCTTATTTATAACACCAATGTTTCTTGAAATAGTTTTTGCAATACAATTTAATCTGCCATTTCCATGTTAAACACTCGTCTATCAACACCCCAAAAACCTTGTGTAATTAACCCCCTTTCAAGAGTTATTCCATTCAGAATTATATCCTGAAAATATATATTATTACTATCTGTTACATTAGGATTTATGAAGTTCTTTGATGTCATATGCGGTGTTCCCATAAACATATAATTGGTTTTACTTGCGTTCACTGATAATTCATTTACCGTAAACCATTCTACTTCCTTCTTGAAGTTCTTTATTATTAAATTAAATTGGGTTTTGCTAACTACAACTATGCTAAAAACTAGAGCCTGAAAAGTGGGTCACCTTTATGAACACACTTGTAAGATTCAGAAAAGGATTTCATATTTTGTGTTATGACACGTGTATTTGTACATAATTGTATACCTGCTGCGAGATAAAAATTAGTGTACACTCTGATTCCTAGCAAAATGAATCTGAATAAGTTGAAGAAAAATATATACCAATTATAAATGGTTACCATATACAGACACAGTGATGTAAATAAAACCTAGATGCTATCACTGACATTTTGTTTGTCAAGTTGCTAGAGGAAGTGAATGGTTTTCCAGTCCTAAAGGAAAATAATATCTAGTATATTTCCCACAGATTTTAATCATGTCCATGCAAAAATAGCGCTTTTGCGCAAATATGACATAGTGGCCAATATTTACTGGCAATATAATCAATCATGTTTATAAAAACTCTATTGTGAATTGGTTTTGTGCTTGAACTTGTGCAGCGTTACCTTTTCACATGAAATTAATCTTACAGAAATGTAGAGCAATATCGAAGGAACAAAAAACATTTGAAGACTCCTTGTCAATATTTTTAGGAAATGTGGAATTTTCAATCAACACATTAATGCTTGCCCAACCAATTTGATTTTTTTGACTGCACACACCACCTCACACACTCAAGCTTAAAATATACAAGGGGTGCAGCCAAGAAATTAAAAAAAACACAGCGGTAAGTGTCGTCTGCCGTCGTGGTTGTGAATGGGCCAACGGTCACATGAGGGCACGAAGGTCACATGAGGTCATCAACATGTAACCCCACCCCCCCGCCCCCTCCTTTTCACCAACTTACATCATCGTAGCCTTACGGCACTCACACGGCATGAAATATTTTAAGGGTTAAAAAAAAAAAAAAAAAAAAGGTCATATGAGGTCACCAACTGTCAACATGTCACCCCACCTACCCACTTACTTTCCACCAAATGTACATCATCGTAGCCCTTATGGAACTCATACGGCATCAATATATTAAGGGTTAACATTTTGATTTGACCGGCCAAGGTCACATGAGGTCACCAACTGTCAACATGTCACCCCACCCTACCCACTCCTTTCCACCAAATTACATCATCGTAGCCCTTATGGAACTCATACGGCATGCAAATATATTAAGGGTTAACATTTTGACCACAGACATACACCACACCAGACATACGACCAGAGTATCCCTATGTGCCTTCTGCAATTCTTGTAGATGACACAAAAATAGATAGCCAATTATTGCCCTCATTTTAGACTTTCACAAGCCCACACATATTATGTACTATACGAAGAGTGTACCAAATCTTGTCCTATAAGTTAAATCACTGAACTTACTCCAACTGGTTTTTTTTCAACAGCTTACAATGTACAGAGTAGCATGAGATTCTTGTTGCTAACACCCAGAGTACTTTGTGTTGTTTCTAGTAGTTGTGCAAAATAGATGACTGTGGAGAGCTGAAACAGGAGAAGACGAAGGCATAGTAGAAGATGATGGCACAGGCGATTCATACTGTGCCGGCCTGAAGACTCGGGGATTGACGACACTGATGTACGTAGTAAAGCATGATCTGATTAAAGAGTAATATGCTCCCAACTTGTTAATGTTTGGGTGCTTTTGGAAAAAAAATGACAAAATGCACACACCTTTTTGAATATTTCATTAGCAAAAAGTGAACTGTCTTGTCAATTTTCCTCTAGAGGTTAGACTTTTTTTTTATCAAAAACATCAGCAAAAAGTGAGCCTTTTGCTCCTTTTTTTTAGAGTCCTCAATGTCTGGGCCTGTGTGTCTGTTAGGGGCTCCCCTTTTGTACCACACTACTTCAGCTTTTATGATGTTATATTTGTGCAATAAGATAATAAACTCAAATAAACTTTTGTGCAATTTGTAAAAAGAAATATAGAATGTACTTTACATTTACTTCAATATTTCATCAAAATAAACAATTAAAAGTAGATAAACCTATAAACCTGCAACAGGTATATGAATATTATTAAAAAAAACAAAATATTAAAAAAAAAGATTAATATATCCCTCTCTGTGCCATGCCATGCAATTTAACCTGGTGACCAATCTGACATGCTCAGATCCCAAACACATTCACAGAATCTAGGCAAGCTCTGTGAATACACTCCAACACAACCCTTAAAATGCAGGAAAAAATCTAAAAAAAGTAGTATGAAGGACACTCCCATAGGCCACATGCAAATTAAAGGTCCATGGCCCGATCGCTAATAGCCTCGTCCCCAGAACCCCAGATTTTACCGGAAGTGGTCGAAATTTTGATATCAGAAGAAAGCTACTATTTTTCTCATTTACCCTGTGAAAACTTAGGGTTAAAGGATGTTTGGTTTGGAAGTTAGGAGCGAAAATGTACTCCATTTTGGTCAACCAATATTAATTTTACACAGTACTCTATGGGGCTCACAAAATCACGTTTCTAGCTCTCACATCAAAACGGATTGAAATATCGGCGAGAAACTGAACAGATGGGGTTTTTGGGCGAAGGCCATTCTATCAAGATGAAAACTTTATATACTTAAATTGGACCATCCTCCTTTAAGCAAAATCACCAACCTTAAATAGCTATAACAGGACCCACTTACTTGAAAGGCATGAAAAGTGAGCACTGCTGAAAAAAACAAATGGGTCCCACCATACTAGAGAAAGTGAAATACTGAGCCTATGTGCCAATGTGTGGGTTCTTATTGCACCATTGATTACACCTTCAGGTACTCTAGTTACTGACTGGACAGGCTAAAATTCTGGTTAAAATTTAACACAGGGAGGGTGCCAAACAATGCCCTTTTGCCTTGAAAGGGTCATCCTGCAAAACAATGCATTATGGGATACTTATTTAAAAAAAAATATTTTTAGCATTATTTAGGCTCAACATTGGAAAAGAAAAATGTATCCCATAATGCATTGGTTTTTCAGGGTGGTCCTTTCAAGGCAAAAGGGCGTAACTCAAGTTGCGCCCTTTTGCCATGAAAAGGCTGACATGCCATCATTCAATAAGATTTTGTATTTCGAGGGTTGACAATCAGAAGGACGTAACTCAGCATTCTACTATTTTCTATTCATTACTCAAAATGTAAACATCTCATAAAGCTTATATGTGATGTGATCTGGGAAAACCCTTCGCATGTCGCAAAGGACAGTTTTGAAAAAATTAAGAAAATACCTTAAAATCTGTTATGTTGTACTTTATTTTTTGTCAGATTGTATAAGGCATAACTTTTGATATGTGTATCATTGAAGAAAGAAGTAAAAAATTATGGAAACTTTATATTTCAAACTTTGCAATGATAGTCAAAACTCAAAATATAAATTTTGCACCATGTGGCGGGTTTTCCCAGATCGCATCACATATATGGTACTGTAAGCAAACATTATATAAACTTTAGTAAACAAAAACATTTTTAATTATGAACAGCAGAATTAAAGAAATTCTTAAATATTTCTTTCAGTGCTGAGTTATGTCTTTCTGATTGTCAACCCTCGTTTTGTTCTTGGGCTCTTAGTGCATTTCTTCTCATTTTGGTTATTGTTACAGGTGACTCAAGTTCTTGAGATTGCAATGAAAATCAAAGCTATAGGAAATGAGTTGTTCAAGAGCAAAGACTTTGCATTGGCTAAGAAGAAGTATGAAAAAGCAAACAGGTAGGTTATTGCAGGGGAGGGCGGCCAAGAAATCCCAATTTCAGACGTCGCCATTGGTTTAACACGTAAAAGCGAAATCTTGACAAAAAATTCTGAATTTTTTATATGTTGTCAAGGAATATTTTCTTATTCCAAAACCATTGGAGTTGAAGAATCAACTCCACTGGAAGGGTTATTTCCGAATTTTTTTGTATTAATAACGAACGAGGACGAGGTCGCATGTAGGTCATGGGAACACCCATGACCGACCCACATCAAAGCACCCAAATTGGTTTGTGGTTTTCACTCCGTATTGCTGTAATTTCTTTTGACATTTTTGGTTAATTGCTATAATGAATGAGGCTTAGCCGCCACCGCCTGGGTTATTGTATACACATTGTACCATGATAAAAATGCCTGTTGATTTAGCCATATTGTTTTAAACCTGTTTTCTGTACTTCACACTTAGTTTTCAAATAGTGAAACTGGGAAGTGAGTATTGTAGAGCTTCTTTCCTCACTTTACACCACTGATGACCCGGGTTTAATCTCTGGATCAGGTCAGATGCTTTACATGTGATTGGTTTCTGGTTTCCGGTCCAAGCTCACTCTACAGTTTTCTCTGGGTAATCTATTGTCCTCCTGCAAACTGCGTTTTCTTTGTCTAGAATTTTAGTTGAACATGTTTCTACTATGAATATGACCACCCTGGCTGTTGGTATAGTCTTAAACCAGAACTCAATCATTCAATCACTATTTAAATAGTGAAAAATTAACTGTATTCCATACCTGACTCTGTTCTGCTCCTTCCCTTCCTTTGCCATCCAATGCTGATAGAACATACAACAGAGTTGACAACAGCATTTAAAGGCTGACTCAGAGATTTCCCGAGGAGGGCGCCCTCAATTTTCAAACACATTGTGTTTTTGGCATATACGTAATGCTTGTCCATATAATAAACACTGTATGAAATATCTAAGCTCAAATCAAAGTCCTTAATATAGAAAATCGCAACTTTGTTATAAATTTCCGGATCCGGAAATTTAATTATACACAGTATCATATGGCACTGTATACTACACATAAATGTTTACTGCATTGAAACGAAAAATCCGATACATCTCAAACTTTGGAATTGGGCATTTTAGGTGACTATCTTTAGTTTCAGGTGACTTATTTTCATATAAATACACAAAAAATTATATTTCAAAAATCTCTGAGTCAGACTTTAAGCAATAGTGAATTGGGGAAGGCATTGATTTTAAACAGTATTGAAAGATATATCAACAATTTTTTTCTTAGGTTTTGTAGTTCACAAAAATAGCTCATCTAAAATACATATGCAACAATAATGATAGAAACAATGGAGGCACTTGGTGGTGGTGGGGGTGGGGGGGCATGTTTTGTTACAATAAGTTTAAAATTGGGCTGTGGGTTTAAACTGACCCAATCAACCCATTAATATGACATTCTTTTTTATCACCAAGCACTTTGTCATAGCAAAATCTGTCTATGGCGTCTGTCCATCTGTCTCCACCTCTAACTGCCAGACCCTTGATCCGATCTAGATGACACTTGCACCACATAGCTTTTGCGCAGCTATGGTGCATGTGTAACACGCACGCCGAATTTGTACGCTCGCGATTACAACTGCGTTTCCTGCGATTTGGCACATTTAAGCCTGCGTGAATGCTATGATGTCACTCCTTAGTTTAGGGAGGACGGACAAAGTATACCTTTACTTACACTGTGACATACAGGTCTGTAGGCCAAAGGTCAATACTCTGTGTATTTTGGATTTCTACCTCTTATTTCCCAGAAAATGTGCTCTCTCACAAGTCTGCTGCTCTTATTCCCCGGAAACTGTGCAGTCCTCTTAACATTTATTCTCGGCTTTTTCCAAATTACTACAAAGGAGAACTTCTACTAGATCCCAAATATCCAATGTGACTTGTGTGTTCGTATCTAGTGTGCCAGTAAGTAATACCCATGCACGTGTCTTAGTTTAATGCAATATTAAATGACTCATTTGCATATTTTGGCTCTGAATGGTTCATTACTACAAAGGTTTCTACCAGATCCCAATGTCTCATTATTGACGATTACATGTTTTGAGAGTCCAAGGTGTTTTAATATTTTTGGATCCGAACATGATATCATAAAATTGGATATTTACCGCTCCCAAACTTTATTGGTCTCACGCTATGAGTTTTAAAATATTGGTCTCGACTGCGTCTCGCCCAATATTTTTTGCAACTCGTAGCTCGAACAATAAATTTGGGCTCAATCGACCCAATTTCATATGAACTTGGTATGATTGTAAGTGGGGCTGGCAATTAGGTTCATCGCCGTAGTCATTTACAGGTCTTTGTTGATGACACACCTCTTTGACACATTAACATATCGGAATAATTTCAGTTTCTGAAAGGCTGAAATGTTGATGCTCAGTGTATTTTATGTTTGGGATGGTAGATCCCATATAAGCCCACCCCCTAATTTGGGAATCTAATTTCAGGTTAAAAAGAGGTGGGACTATACTATACAGATTCATAAAAAGTAAGTCCCGCCCCCCGACAAATGTGTGTTTCTTTCTAGAGAAGTTAGGCTCCTTAGCTTGTTACAAAATGTAATGTACACGGAATTGTTACACATTTAATGGGCAAAAAAAAGTTTCAATCACACAGCGTTAACCTTCTCCCTGAAATTAAGTCATTTATTAAATTTGATGCAATAAAAAAGACACTTTCTTGCTAGGTTTAACGATCGAGAAATCAGTTTTGAAGATTTTTTTTAAAGATTCTTTTTTTCCCCTATGATTTTCGTTACTGGAACATCCGATTCCATAAATTTGGTACACAGTAGCTTAAGTTTCTTCTTTCCATTGGGATCAAATTAAGTACCAGCATTCTCATTATGACGTCATATGCGTCATAAGTTGAAGGAAAGTATAACAATACTGGATAATAGAGTGGAAAATTTATATTTCGCAATATTACTGACTCAAAAAATGTGCACTAAAACTCTCCGAGTATAAAACTAGTCATATCCCATTAAAGAGAGCAAAAAACGTGTGGAAATCGGATATTCCAAACTTTTTTGGTGAAAAAACAAATTTTCCCCTATTCTACACTGTACTATGGAAATTGACAGTTTTGCTGACATGTGAACTTTATAACGTCAGTCTGACGTAATTCTAGGCATGTTGGTACTTGTTTTGGTAGCAATGGAAAGAAGATGACCATAGCTATCCATTGGTACCAAAATCAAGTGTCTGTGGTATTCCTGTGTTGTACTAGGCATGTTGGTACTTCAAAAGTGTCATTTTTAATTCGTCATCAAATTTAATAAATTTGAGTCAGTTAGGGTGAAGTGAAGATTAACTGTTGTGTGATTTTTTTGCTCATTAAAGACACTATCAGTGATTTGCTAAATCAGCAAATCGAAAAAATCATCAAAAATCAGATTTTTGCATGTATGCAACAAGTACAGGTACCCTAACATACCCTGCAAATGATAAGACCAGAAGCAACCTAATAAGGACAGAATCGGAGATTTTAGTCATTACTGTCCGAACGGACACTTACTACAACACGTAATTGAATGGAGAATCGTATCTTGGAACACTGCCGTTTCTTCCTCTTCTGTCAATTCTACAGCTGGAAAAGGTAACTCATGAGAATTCTACAGACTTATCCTTCACTTTGAAGCTATTCCTGCAAATTTCAAATATTTTTCAAATCACTGATAGTGTCTTTAAATGTGTAACATTGCAGTGTACATTTCACATTTTTGTAACAGGTTAAGGAGCCTAACTTCTCTGGAAAAATGCACATTTGTCAGGGGGACTTACTTTTTTTGAACTGTATAGGATCAGTACATCCACTATGTCTTCATTATTAGTGCATATTAATGAGCTCATTTGCATATTTGCTCTGATTGGCTTATAGAGGTCTATCTTCCACCTTTCAGATTAGCGGCCATCTTGCCGGGAATGGCAAAGTCCATTCCAAATTTCTGGAGACTCTAAATCTAAAGAACGATATGCATGTTGGATATGTATGCATAAAAGTATGGGTCACACTTTGAATAGCACAAGTACTTTGAGGTCGGGTATTAAATTGATCTGAATGAGGAATACTATTCACAATAACTTTTCTGAAATAGGCGTCTACATACGCGGCTTTTACGCGCTAGAGTTGCTGCGTGTAACGCGCAGACTATTTCTTTCCTTTACGCATTGTCATGGTTCTGTCTGGTGGGAATGCTGGCGTAGTCTCGACGCAGAGAAAAGGAATTATGACAGAGAGTATAACACCTTTTGTTATAGGTTATGCATGAGTGAGGTGAAGACCTCTATGACTAAAAAACATGAACTTCTATCAGATCTCAATGTCCGAATTTAACAAAACTTGGTATATGGGGAGTGGTGTATGCAGGTAATATCTATGCACTGTCACCATTATATGTGTATATTAATGAGTTCATTTGCCTATTTGCTCTGATTGGTTCATTACTACAAATGTGAACTTCTTATTAGGTCCCAATGTAAGAATTTGATACAATTTGTTATGTAAGTAGTGGTGGATGCAAGTAATGCCCAACATTGGCCATGCACTGTGTCATCATTATTTGTGCATGTTAATGAGCTCATTTGTGTATTTGCTCTGATTCACACTTTACTACAAAGGTAAACTTCCTCTAGATCCCAATGTTCAAAGGACATCGCCGGATAAGGAGAGAAGGAGGCCCTCTATAATCATCATAGTTATAATTCACCATAAATTTTGAGTTGGTGTTTTACAACTACTTTATCATGTACGCAATGTGTTTTTTATCCCAAAAATACACATGTATCAAGAAAAAATGAGAAAAGTAAGAGTAACTTCAGAGGCATGCTGTCTGGAAAAAGCAAAGCTTAGAGCACATCTCCATTTCAATGACCATTTAATACTTAAATGAAGAAACAGGAAGATGTTGCATAGCTGCCTTTGTTATGGAGCTTGTAAGTGACGCCTAGATAGACCTTTTGTCCTTCATAAGCGACAAAGAGGCTACATGAGGCAGCCCTTTATAACAATACCAAAATACCTATTAGCTTATGCTGCTAAGATTTGGATTATATAACCGTCTTCACACCAAGCAGACCCTGGAATACAACACAATGGCCCATGACCGCGCTATTTATATCATAAGCAAGTCGCTATGAGCAAATAAAATCACAATTCCCGTGACGCAGTTCAATGGCTTTCATTCACCATTGTATTGAGCAAATACACCCCCTGTATTTTAGTATGATTTATGATACCCAGGACATGCATGGTCGGCTTTTGTTAACATGTGCCCATCCACGGCTACTGAACTGAGCCCTTGGTAGATTAGAATGCCTTACCTCATAGTGATGTGGTATGGTATGTATGCAATAGGTTGTTGTTGTTTTGGGCAATTCCATTTAGTGTTCAGGCCCCCCAGAAAACAAAAATGCCAAAATGAGGTCTTTCCCACCCAAGAACCAGAATGTCACTCATATATATGTTGCTAAATAATATAACGCACATCCTTGCAAAGTGGCATTGTGGTTCTTGAGGGGGAAAGGGTTCATATTTAGAAATTTCAATTACCCATTGAAGCCTGTATTATAATTGTACATAAAACCGACTTTTGGGAATTTATGTAAAGTGGGATTTTTTTAAAACCAGCAAAAGGTAAACTTTGAGCATGTCGCATTATTGTCGCTTTATAATGCGGAACGTTTCAAGTTCATCCGTTCTCATGAAAACTATAGAGGGCGCCCTTCATTCCTTATCCGGCGATGTCCTTTGTTGAAACTTGGCATGTGGGTATATGTAGTAGTGCTTGCAAGTAATTGGTTGTTATAACAACCATGCACGAGGGCCAATATTATTTGTGCATTTATAGCTCATTTCCATATTTGCTCCACCAGGTGATCTTGCAATTTTAACTTGCAGTATTTTTAAAAGTTGATGTAATTTCCTTTATAGTCCTGGTTCTTGATAGACATGCCAACCAACTTACCAGATGACTGCGGTTTCTCATTATAGGCTAACTTAATGTTTGGAACAAATGTTGAAGAATTTTGTTTTCAAATCAGAGTTTTTACCTACTTATTCCATACCGTATTTTATACCCTTTGAATTGACAAAGAGCTTGAGTAGGAGGAGCAGCAAACCTGTGGGCTGCTTAGTTCCTATTCATCTTAATCTTGCTGCCGGTCACTGGAATTCAAGGCCTATTACTAAGCTGTATTTTCGGTTTGAAAGGGCATGTGTGCTGCTGCGGTTATCTCTCAGAATTTATTTTCATTCATATTCGCTTACCTGCAAGGATTGTGGGAGGCACATACTAATCCAAATTCTGTATGCCCGTCCGTCTGTAGTATGCCTGCGTGTTTAAATTTTTGGGTTAACCTTTTTCAAATTGCTCGTGCATGAATGCCTCAACTCTGATTGCCACCAAACTCAAGGTCAATGGCCCCGCAAGACACTTGCAATGTTCCCCAATGGTAGGGTAATGGTCATACGCAAGGTCAAATTCATTAAGTTCAACTTGTGCAGAGAGTACGGAAAGGTGGATCCCAAAAGCAGGCAACTCGTGGGTCAAGAACTTCTTGTGTTTAGGTTGGTATATTGCAAAAAATGTACACATTTGCCGTAGAACAATGTACGTAGAAATCAGAATTGTCCACACGGAATGAATTATGAGCTGATACCAGGCAGGTGATGTTAAGTAGTCTCATATTATGCACCTTTGTTTTATTCATGCCACTGACGGACGTTATAACTCAATTCCTGTTCGCTCAATCGTACGCTCTAAATGCCCTAACAGTTATACTATTTCTTGCTGGTTTCAAAGATTCTCAAGATGAAGAAATATGAAATATTGTTTAAAACAGGTGCCATAGCCAGTCTATCAAGAATGAAAAATTTATAGACCTATAACGTGTCCTCCCCTTTAAACGAATAAGACCAGAGGGTACATGTGAACCTGCCAAATCTTTTGTACATCTCATCTATCAAATAGCATTATTATGAAAGTAAGGGTAGGTAAGGAAGGGAAGAAGGGCATTTTACACCTGTATTCGATATTCTTCATAGACGGAAATTCTCAATTATTGTTTTTTAATTCACCCTCGCGGTGCTAGCCACCTAGGGTTTATAGTTATTACTGACGAGGACTTGATGTTGTTGTGTTTTTTAATCAGGCTTTACATTTCTTATCATATGTTGATGAAAATTTTTTGGTAGTGGGTAGAGATGTATCCTGAGTCCAACACATTCAGAGCGATTTCCGAAATCGGGGTGTTGTTTGGCTGTGTTGGAGCCGTTTTAGGATGCTTAAAAGCATTGGTTGAGAGTCATCAGCCTCGCGTCTTGCATTTTTCTATGGTGGATAGCAAAGTCATAGCATTCAGTCCACCTGACTCTACAGGCAAAGGATTTGAGCTGTGTCCTATTGGTCCCTGTTGTTATTGATGACTCGAAGGAAGCCTGGTCCCACTCAGCTGGTAAACTCAGTTGATTGTAAATTTATCTCTGACTCCAAGGTTGGTGACGGTTATGTTATAAACTTCAAATTAGCACTCTCACTTCATAGGGAGGCAGTTGGGAGTTTTCCTTGATTGGACAACCATTGACTACTTGTGTAGTCCTACTTAGCGCACTGGCACTTTTCGACAAAATATGAAATTTCTTCATTTGCTCTCAAATGATAGTCCTAGGCCATTGGAAGAACATAGATATATTTTACACAAAAAATAACATACCCAAACATATAGGGCTATTGAAGGGGATAAAGACATCCAGGTAATTTGTAGGCCAACTTTTAATTTTTCCATAACTTTAATCACAAATGTGTACCAATTAAAACATGAATATTTTTGACTCTTTGGACTCACTGATATTAAAACCACAAAGGTTTAGAGACTGGTAACAAGTGTGCATAGCATCCACGGCGTGAGTGTTCTTGTGTAAAATGCCATTTTCGTCGTATGCTGAATTATGTGCCGGTGCAAAGTTAAATATAAAATCGTTCTGTTTACCATAAGGAGCTGATTTGGTCTTAATCATTTCGGGTGAGGGCTTTGGAATATAAGCTTTTACAACCCATTGCAAAAATATCGATTTTTAAAATCTTGAGGGCGCACTATATTTCAAATGTGGCCAGTGTCTCTTTAAAGGAAAATGTCATGATTCTGAATATTGGAAAATTTGGTATGGATGGAAGATTAAGTAAAGTAGATTACATATAATCAAAATAAGTTGAAAATTATCCAACATGGTGGAGTATTGCCCTTTATTTTCGCCCAATAGCTTACTCGAAACGATTCCGACAAATCACATCGCAGGCAAATGTGACGTCAAAGTGATGACCATCAATATTTAAGTCGTTGTGACCATCATATCGCAGTGTTTGCAACCTTTCCATAACTTGCGATCGATGTGTTGTTAATCAATAATACATTCAAAACAAAACGCGAAATTGAAACCAAAATATGTCATCTGTAATTATTTTCAAATTTTCTTATTACTTTCATTAATCCATCAATATTACAGTGTCAGCAATAACAATTCGAGGTCAACAACAATGTTTGCGTCATCACTTTGACGTCCGAGGAGGAGCAAAATTGGGCGCTTTTGATCCATGAAGCCGCTGGCTGGCGAAAAATCCGCCCGTTTTCTTCGTATGTCAAACAAAGCAAAAATTAAAATGCCTCTATTTTGTAATTTTACATCAAATTGTATTATTTTTCGGGAATTCGTGATTGTATGTACATATATTTTATGAATGTAAGTCAATGAGCTTGAAAAAAATTTGACATATTTCATTTAAGACAAAGAGCATACAAGTTTGGTAATTGACCATACTTGGTTTCATTTGAAGGTTTGTACTTAGGTTATTTAAGTTTCAAACGTCATTTTCATATTCTTATGACTTCTTAGTTGGGACCGGGGAGTATTGCTGAACAACACTTTTGTCAGAAACACTTGCTGCTCAACAAAATTCTGAAATCAAACTTTTCTGAAACCTCCACTATAAGTCAACTTTTTGGAGAACAACTA
>JAMKCH010031616.1:0-32081 GCA_023653785.1 Ophioderma brevispina | reverse complement strand
CCACTACATCTGTGTAATTCAATCTAACCGACATCACTTTTGCTTGAAGAGGGTGTGGCGATCAATAAGCCACGCTCTTCTATTTATACGCATACATGCCATACAACATATGTTCATCAATAGGTTACTGGTTCACATCAATGAACGGATTAAATCTTATGAATGGAAATCGATCTTCAGGTGAAGCTTTGCAATATAGTTGGCGTCAATCTACGCCACATAAAAGTTGTATTGATTTTCCTGGATAAACGCGCAACCTCTCAACACAAATAGAATCATCGAAAACTTTTAATGAACTGACACAAATAAAAAAATCCCACTATAGTTTGTGGGCAAAGACCTGTTACTCACCTGAATGGATACTATAGATGATTGTTTTAACTATAAAAATAATTCCATTTAAAGCTATGACTCCATCTGTGAAGCAAACAGTAAGAAAACATTTGTGTTTAAATAAGATATGTCACATCTAATTGCTCTATTGCGTACTGTAAAAACTTTAATGCTTCATCCTAAATTTGGTGAAGTATTTACTGTATTCTATAATACTGTCCATTTTTCAAAATGTATAGCACTGTGATTTATTCAAACATGTCATGTGCCTGCCTCAAAATTGCAATAAATAGAGGCGAAGAGTGTTCGAATTGTCAAACAAGGTAATACATTTTACATGCATGATTATGCTGTGGATACGTCTAGTTCATGCTGGCTTAAAGGGACACAATGCTATAGAAAAATATTCAGACATAATGAAATGGACCTTTACTGAAATCACTTCATTAAATATGAAAACAATTTGGGTGTTTACATTTGGTAAAAAAGGGAGGAGTAATTAATATGTGTCCTTGTAAGCTTCACTTCTCTGCCACAGACAGCCAAGGATGCTGACATTACTGCCAGCTCACAGGTCATTGCTACTGTAACTCTTGCTTGTATCAATTTTTTTTTTTTTTTTTTTTTTCTCATAAATTATGCAAATTAGATACTTAATTAGCATATTTTACGGCCACAATCTAATCAGGTCGAGAATTTGTCAACCCGCTTCTTTCCACCAAGTTACATCATTGTCGCCCTTACGGAACTCCAGATAAATGGTATACAACATGGGTTAACATTTTTGTCACAGACGGACGAACGAACGGATGGACGAACGGACGCTGCTCATTTCATAGTCCCCGTTCCGAACTCGTTCGGCGGGGACAAAAATCCCACTATAGTTTGTGGGCAAAGACCTGTTACTCACCTGAATGGACACTATAGATGATTGTTTTAACTATAAAAATAATTCCATTTAAAGCTATGACTCCATCTGTGAAGCAAATAGTAAGAAAACATTTGTGTTTAAATAAGATATGTCACATCTAATTGCTCTATTGCGTACTGTAAAAACTTTAATGCTTCATCCTAAATTTGGTGAAGTATTTACTGTATTCTATAATACTGTCCATTTTTCAAAATGTATAGCACTGTGATTTATTCAAACATGTCATGTGCCTGCCTCAAAATTGCAATAAATAGAGGCGAAGAGTGTTCGAATTGTCAAACAAGGTAATACATTTTACATGCATGATTATGCTGTGGATACGTCTAGTTCATGCTGGCTTAAAGGGACACAATGCTATAGAAAAATATTCAGACATAATGAAATGGACCTTTACTGAAATCACTTCATTAAATATGAAAACAATTTGGGTGTTTACATTTGGTAAAAAAGGGAGGAGTAATTAATATGTGTCCTTGTAAGCTTCACTTCTCTGCCACAGACAGCCAAGGATGCTGACATTACTGCCAGCTCACAGGTCATTGCTACTGTAACTCTTGCTTGTATCAAAATTTTTATGCCTGCTTTTGTCATTTTATCTGGATGTACAATATATGTGCAAGGTTTACAAGTAATTCAAATAATTATTATTATTTTTATACTGTGTATGTGCTAATCCCAGCTAATCCACCTTTTGCTTGTCAGATCAATAGCTTACCACAAGCCTGAAGTACAATGTCTGAATGCCTTTATATTGTGTCAAAAAAACATGCTAGAAACACTAAATTCTGGCAAGGATGTAAACCTTGGGAGGGTACTCAGATTTGGTTTGGTTGGGGATGTGCAGCTGAGGAGCTTATAATTTCCCTGTGTAGGCAGAGATTGGATAACTATCCCACCAACCTTGTGAAAGTTTTAACCTACAAGACAATGAATAATTCTGTACTTACATACAACATATTCGAAAAATTTCCATGTAACAAACCAGTGCAGAGCTCGGAATGGTTTCTCTAGCGGATACGGTAAAGTCTCAAACCAGTGTGTGTACTCTTTCTTAGATTTCCACTTTAGTTTGGTTACTTCAAATATATTGTGAAATTCTTGTAAACTTAGCAAACCTGACATGATAAAGCACACAAAATAAATTTGACATATAAGCCATGTTATTCAACATTAAAAATGTTAGCGATGGTTATTTGATATTTGGGCAATAAAAATTCTTAGTTATCAACAGGCTTTATAAATCTGTCCCCTACAAAAGAATCCAATATCTCCATTTTTGACAATTTTGAGTTTAATGCAGAAATTGATATTTGGGATGGAGGTCTTTCACAATAAACAATACAGTTTTGTCAATTAAAACTGGGAAAACTTCAAACCTAATCACCTCTACTCCATTAACACACACAACTATCTTACATTCTTGTTGTAAAGTCAGTTGTTAAAATTGGGATTTCACCTATGTTGGTGAAACAGATAGGCTTTTACCAATAAAGGAACACAGCACTGAGGTTAAAAATGCAACATTCACCGAACGCATGTGTCGTCTGCCGTCGCAGTTTGTGAATGGGGACAAAGGTCACATGAGGTCACACACGTGTGACACTACCCAAGGACCATGGTATCCAAGTGTAATGAAAATTCAGCAATGCATGTGGAAACACCAAGCAGTTTGATAAATCTTCTAGATGAGTTTTGATCCACCTTCAAAAAGATCTACTACAAGGGCATCGGCTCGGGAGAGCTAATGGTGGACATCCAGCACATGCTGCTGCCTGGTGGGCCATGGTTTCCCAAAGGCTAGGCCCACCGCCTAAAACTGTGGATTAACGTTAGGAAGGGCATCGGGTCAATTATCTTGCTCCACCAAATCCTCACACAGCAGTATTGCCGAGTGTGAGGTGAATCGGCCACCCCCGTTCGCGGGGGAGGCAAACGGATTAAAAACTTTGGTAACTCTAACTACTAAACACTTGAGGGGGGTAACTTGTGGGGAACTAACCAAGGAACCATTACATGCAAAGTGACATGAAAATGTGTGCGGTATGTGGAACAGTGTGAGGCATTATGTTTAGGTTACATTTGGGTACACAGTTTACCACAGACATACAAACAGACCCACATACACTACCAAAACAATCTATTGTGCCCTCTTGCAGACGACACAAAAATAACAAAGGAAATCCACACAAGAGCAACTATAGTGCTTTTATCTTCCTGGAGTCAGTGATGTCAGGGTGTTATGCAGTAGTTCGCTGCATTAAAATGCGGGCATTGATTCAAAGCACTGGCATACCCAAGCGCGTATAAAGGCGGTGCAAAAATGCACACGCAAATATCTCTCAGAATGTGTTGGCATCACAGACTCAAGGGTTGGTATTCTGAAAGGAAGACTAACTTTAGACCTGGGTTTAAATCAGGGTTAGTCCTACAAGAGGGGACCTTTTTTCTTACAACATACTCTAAAAGTGTACTGTAACGGGTGAGAAAATTCCTCATGGATGGGCTGTTCCAGCCCATCCATGAGGAATTTTCTCACCCGTTACATTTAACTTTCACAGTATGTTATAAGAAAAAAGGTCCCCTCTTGTAGGACTAACCCTGGTTTAAACCCAGGTCTAAAGTTAGTCTCCCTTTCAGAATACCAACCAAGGAAAATAAATGGACTATACAATGACCTCCATCTCAGATCAACATAATCAGCAACTGCCAACCATGTAGCATCCACAAATCAAAATTTTTCACCATGACAGTGGTAAATACTCAAGATTGACCAGAGAATCAATATGGATCAGAGGTGGGAGAGCGGTCAGGGTGCTTGCCTGTGGCGCAAATTTACAAAAAAAAAATCCCGGGTTCGAATCCCGGTGGGGGTCACTTGCTGGGATTTATTCGGGTGCTCAATCCTGGACTTAATCTGTATACGAGCTATTGATTAAATACAGAATACCGCTCTCCTCCACGGTTCACTTGGAATTGGGCAAATGAATCATGAAAGCATCCCGTCCTTCGGAGGGGACGTTAAGCCGTCGGTCACATGTACAGAGAGTCACAACTGTACATGTACATCGCAGTCAGTGTCGAATAAGAGTAGGGTGTAAACCCCTGACTGTTCCCAATCCGCCCCAGTATCAAACATGCAGAGGGACATGTTAGGAGGTCCGTATCAGGATACACGCGGCCCCAGATCAGCTTAATCAGTTGAATAAATCCTGACACCACACACAGCCATTACTAATGACTGCAGACACAATAAGAAGGCCATGTGTGGTCAGTGGATTGAGCGCTCGCACCCCAATCCAAAGGCGTGGGTCGGTCCCACTGCGGCCAACGTGTTGTGGCCCTTGAGTAAGGCAATATACCTCAATTACTCCTCCACCAGGTGTATAAATGGGTACCAGCATTATTCAATGTGGGGAAAGAAGTAACAGCTAGGCTGTGCGGGAGGCGTGGCGAACCCCCCACAGCAACAATAATACGGAGGAGTCTGGCTCAAACGCTAAGGAGAGAGAGATGGGCACTCCGTGCACGAGCTTGCTCGGCACGAGACTTTACTTTAAGAAGAAGAAGAGGAGGAGGAAATTAGGTCATGCTTACAATTGCAATCGCATGTACTACCAGATCATTCAGAAAATTGAGATTGGTCTTAAGTGAAGTTAAGAAGAGTGATTCTACTTATTTGTAAGGTGGAATAAAATAGAACTCAGGTATAAAAACAGACTGGGATTGAAGTTCATCAATCTCAACATAAGAAAATTCAAATTTCTTCTTTAATTGGCCTAAAATGAGTCAATAACCTAAGAAGAGTAACTCTTCTTAAGTCCACTTAAGATTAATCTCAACTTTTATGAAAGAGGTCCCAGAATACTTCTCAAAACACCTTAGATGGATATAGTCATCATATGTGATTAAGAGACCAGACTCCATGGTCTCAAAGAAGAGAAGATTTTGCTGAATTCCCACAAATCAATACGTGCTAGCAACGAAAATGCTACACCAGTCCATAATGCACTGCAAAAAAGTCTCATACAGAAGCACGATCTGCAGTATCGCAAAAGTGCATGGCTCAAGTTTAGAATCATTTCACTTTTTTATCACACAGGCAATAGAAATAAGCTGGAAGAGTGCTGAGGAAATATATATGTAAAAATAAACTATGTCAGAATAATTCCTAGTGCCGGTCACAATATGTCTGAATAAGAGTCAAGAAAACACTTTTTATGGCGGGGGACATGTACACTGAAAAAGGGATGTCGCAGATGTAGATTGATAGTCAATGGTTCTGTGTGTGAATCGAATACTGTCTGGGAACACAGCGAAATCTTCCCTTGTCGCAAAACATTGTATCTTATGTGAGTACTGGATATGTTTTAACCATTTTATAAACTTCTAAAAAAATAAAATTACAACCATTTTTATGCCATACCAGCCATACTACTATTACTTTGCTTACAACCAAATGGCGGGCCTCATAACGGTGCGAACTGATATGGCATCACAAAGGCGCGAGACAATGCAAGGGCATCGCCGGTTTGTTGTATATTATGTTTGGCTTGGCGCGCGATTGTGTGAAAGTTCGTTGCGTACATTGGGTTACTTTTACGATCGGAATGATAACCAAACGATATAATTCCCGCCTATTTGGTGGTAATCAAAGTATATAACGGTCAAACCCAAACATGCCTTTCTTGGTTTAAAAGAATCTCACCTACCGACCATAAAATTTAATCCAGTTTAATTTCCTTGGAACAGAAGCTTTTTCGTTGTTTTTTTTTTGTTCATATCTCCATTGTTATGATGCTAACCTGTTTGACTGCTGTTTAGCATCTTGAAGGCAAGGCAGACATCCCTCTTGGAGTATCTTGGATGGAAATGCTTGAGTAGGCCTTGAAAATGGATGAAACTAACTTTACCTGGATGCTAAAAAAGGGCAAACCAAGCAAGAAAAGTTAAACTTACATCAACAAACCTACCCATATATAACAAGAATAAATAACTCTCCCTTAGCTACTTTAGTAAATTTGAAGGAATAGCCCAATGTAATGTATGCAAGAGCAATTCATGAAACAATTTACTATAGGCATTGCTGATGGGTGAGAAACATTCCGATGTAACACTACTTACCCTTCTACTGCACAGTAGTTTGAATGCATGGCTAGCAGCAACACGCTTGTGTAACAAAAGAGCCTTGAATTTTTCCTTCTCAATGCCCGTAAAGGTCGTTACACTACGGGCTGAGCAGCTGCAAAAATTAGGAAAGGCATATTTCATACATTTGTTTAATGCTTCCATGATACTGGGGATAAAGCTGTACTTATGAAACTGGATTTGAGCAAATCCAGGTTTTACAGAACTTATCACACAAGTCTAAAAATTCCGCTGTGAATATGAGTCACAGCTACTTGAAAATCTCATTAATAAAATACAACGTTCATCGAATGCATGTGTCATTTGCTGTCACAGTTTATGAATGGGGACAAAGGCCACATGAGGTCACCATGGTCACATGAGGTCACCAACACATGGGATATTACCCAAGGACCATGGTATCAAAGTGTCATGATCGACATGTGTGAATACACCAAGCAATTTGATAATTCTGACCATTTTGGGGTCATGACCTCTAATGACCCCTAGATGACCTTTATTAAACAAAACACCCCCTCTTAAGGGGCACAGTACAAAATGGCCTGCCTATTGAAACATGTGCTTTGTGCACTCTGTTGTATCCATCATATCTTTGCCCCTGCCTTATCTAGAGCAATGAAATTTGCAGGAGAGGATTTTGAAATCATGGTCTTTAAAATATCTTCTTTTGAAAATATCTTCTTTTGAACCTAGATTGAAATGTCAGTTTTTTGCAAATTAGATTTGAAAATTACACCCTGTGTTTTCTAACTCCTGAGCCCCACAGAATCAGTGTTTCATGGCGGTTCACATGTTGCCGTATCATACTGCCAAGACGGTTTCTCATCCATTTTTAAAATTTAAGTTAAATATGAAAGATAATGCCACATGAATGATACCAAAAGCAAATCTCTAGGATAAATATCCACCACAAAACTACACAAATTACGCTCAAATTCTAGGTTTTACAGGAACTATAGTGGTGTTGCACTTTCCACGGCGGAGGGATTTTGTACTGTGCTCCATTGAGAAGGGTAACTTGTGGGCACTACCCAAGGACCATTACATGCAAGTGCCATGAAAATACACACATTTATGTGAAAACAGTGGGCAATTATGTTTAATGTTAACACTTTGACCATAGACAGATACACCGACAGACAGACACACAATCCCTATGTGTCCCTCATGCACACAACAAAATAAAACCAGAATAAATCAAGTAATATCAAGCGACAGAGTTTTGATAATTGATTTAGATTATGTATTCCACTAGATACATCCAGTGAAAATGTTATGAAATTTCATTCCTGGCAAACAGGATTCAGTTAGTTAAACCAAAAAGTTTTAAATCCGGTTTTGTCTCCGCTAAAGGGGTGGCCGGATACACCTCACACTCAGCAATACTGCTGTGTGAGGATTTTTTGGAGCAAAAGATAATTGACCGGATGCCCTTCCTGATGTCAATCCACAGTTTTCGGCGGTGGGCCTAGCCTTTGGGCAACCACACCCACTATGCAAGGTAGCATGTGCTGGATGGCCGCCATTAGCTCTCCAGAGCTGATGCCCTTGTAGGTAGATCTTCTTTTTCATTCAACCAGAGTAGCCAGCTACCCTCCTCATCAGATTTCCTTAGAAATCCGATGGGGTGATGGTTTAGCCACCGACAACTTGGCCCTGGGACAGGTAGTACTGGTTACCAGGATACCAGTAGCAGGCCCTCAAAAGGAAACCTGACCTGACCTAGACCAAGGATTCTTTCTTGAAATGTAGTTACACAGATCTCTGTATAGATGGGCAACAGAGGGCACTAGAACATGCAATTCATGACCTTTCTAGAACTATTATGGTGTGCAGCAATTTTGCTAAACCTTAATGGCTTTTTGTCACTGGTTTCCATTCTTATTTGAACAGACCAAATAAAGGTATATATAACCCTGAGACTACAGGCTATGGACAGCTTACAACTTTGCTTATAGAGCTGAGATCATGAAAACAATGATATTGACAAAATCTAATTGTCTAACCTAGCCATATTTTGAAACCATGGTTAACATATCCATATTGCAGTGGTTGCAACCTTCTAAAGATGATTAAAAATCCAATGGCTAGAATTTGATGCCAAACTATAGCTATCAATTTCTTCTTTGCACAAGATCCAAATAAGTACCTACATTTTTTTTTTTGATGTCAAATGCAACTTGCCAAAACCTAGATTTTCTCAGAAGAAAATAGTGTCAGGTTTGATTTGAGCTAAAAATTCTTACAAAACAGAATTCACCATTGAATACTATATCCTTTCCTGTGAGATGGCCAGGAATGCAAAGGTTTGAAAAAAAAAAAATGTGTGCGTTGCGCCGGACTCGAACTGAATTTCAGAATTCACCTTTGGTTTTTGCTAATATGAAATGAAATCAATATTACGAGTATAACATTATACAAAAGTTTGCACATAACAATATAATTATTCTTCTTTAAATAATAGTGGTGAACAGACTTTCTGTACCCTATTAAATAGCAAGATTTCTAGCCAATTGCATGGGGTCAAACACCGGTGGAATTTAGATCTCCAGATCTCAGGGAAATAGGAGCTCCAAGATGAGAAAAACTACAAAGAAAGATTGCTGTCCACATTATGTGTTGTATGCAGGCATCATGACATCAGGGAAACTTCAAGAAAAAAAATTTGAAATAAGATGTGTTCATTCTAGCTAGAGTGTCACTTATAAAACACTTTACCTACGATTGAATAATATCATACAACATGTAAATTACTAGAAACAGGAATTATAGGGGATGGAATGAGATCTGTTTGGAACAAAAGATCATAGTCAACACTTTTTTAAAGAGGAAAGACATTTGTGAATAAGTACACTACACAGTAAAAATTTTCATTAGTGTACCTTTGAAGTGCACCTAAGGGGTGCAACAGAGTACATCCTGGCCCACAGGGGTACTACATCACCAGCCACAAAAGTGGGGGTATTGATCCAATTGGACACACAACAGTACTTACCCACTAGTGCACCCCATAAAGGTACTTGCCGGGGGTTAAAAAGAATCTGTACTAGTTACAAAACAACATTTAGATATATATAATAGCGAACATCGCATCACCTTTATTTCTAATATTTGAAAACAATTTTGAAGTTTTAGTTTCAAACAATTTTTTTAAACTAGACTGGCAACAAATTTTCCATTACGGCTAATTTGGGCATAATAACATATCACATTTTTAATCCACCTTCCACCTGGCAGAATCACAAGTTCCCCCAAAGCAATGCACTTAGTATGGGCAATAACAATGAAATAGTGGGAAGGTGCTTTCAAAATATGTGCTTAAGGCAGGCCAAGTAAAAAGCAGAGATTAAGATGGGATGTCCCTGGTGTAAATCAACATCACAATGATTTGTTCCAAGTTTTTGCAAGAAATTATTCAAAAACTCAAACTTAAGGATTGTTTTGAATTGTAAGAAAATGACTGCATAGATGTGCATTTTATAGTACAGCCATATTGATTTATACTACAGATTTCCTTTAAGTAGAGGTGGGCTTACAGGGAGAGAAAAATGATGATATTTCAGATAATTTTGGATCCTCATCTTATTGATTGTAGCTTGATCCCCTGAGCATTTTGACACCAATTTTGTCAAAATTCGGTCAAAAAATGAGAACGGTGCCGCCCAAAAAACGCCATTAAGGGAGGGGGTCTGAGGGGGGTCTGAAATTGATTATAAATTTGTCAATACTGTAATTATATCGGAATTTTAGCCATGTTGGTTTGTCTAAACATATGTATTTGAGGTCTCAAAAATCATTGGTACATTTTCCAGCAGTGTCAGATCTATCGCCTTTCGTTAAAAATTGCGATGTTGGTCAAATTAGCTCTGAGGGCGCTTTTGCCATTGTAAAAGGTAGGCGCGCTTTCTGATTGCAATCATTTGACCAAAAACTTGTCCTTAAAGGTAATAATTGATAGTACCTACTGTCAAAAATTTGAGCTCTTTTTAAACTAAAAACGGTTTCGCGTGGCAGCAGTTAATTGGGATATGCATCTATTACCCCCAATGATGTGCCATTTAGGGTTGTATGTAGGTCAACGAACTTTTTGCACCCTATATTTTCAATAGAACCATTGCCAAATTATAAAAAATTGGCACCGTGACCAAACAAAAGAGAGCTATGTGCTGAAAATTTATGACTATACTCTTTAATACGGCTTATCCTCAATTCTACATAGAAAAATATCTAAAAATCAGTAAGGTTAGGGCGTGGCGTGCAAAGCGCTTCCTCCATCGTGGCTTAATTGTACGTAAAATGGCTAATTTTTGAAAAGAAAAATTCAAACACAAAAAAATTCACTCCAAAATGGATTGCCTTGACCTCAAAAACATAAAAATTACCCCTAACATTGCTAAAATATGGCAACATAATTCAAGTAATGGACAAATTTATCATTTTCAGACACCCTCAGACCACCCCCCCTTAAATGGCGTTTTTGGGCAGCAACCTTTCTCATTTTTTGGCCGATTTTGACAAAATTGGGGTGTGATGAAAAGCTCAGGGGATCAAGCTACATCAAATACGAGTGAGGACAAAATGATCTAAACATCATTTTATAGCACCACCCTACCTAAGGGTGTAGTTTATTACTATTATAAGTTTCCTACCACCAGGTATATCTGTCATGCAACGCTTGATTTCGTTCATGCTGAAATCACCTCTCAAGCATATCACTAACGAGCAATTTAGATTTAAAGGAATTATTTGGAAAACTTAAATATTTTGATGGGATAGACCGAGATGGTTTGAACTAATCCCATCATACATTGGCAATTATGTGCGCAAACCGTACTGTACTAAACACATGTCATAAATGTAGGAATAAAAATCGCTCGAAGAGTTTAAAGAACCACAAGTACAATTATCATACTAAAAATCAAAATTACTTCATTACCAGTGCTTTGTGGGCAAAATGAGTGTAGAAGTCAGGATTTTTATATGTTAAGAGTAGGATTTTGTGGGATCACATGACCATATTTTGGGGGGTTGGGGGTAGGACACACCTTGCTCCGATTTTGACATTGGGGGATTTCCAAACGGTAATTTGGGACTGCTACATGCATTTACTAACGGCAGTCTTCGTCTCAGTTCATTACAGAATCTCCTAATAAACCAAGTTCATACATTTATAAATATCATAAGTTAAGGAAAACATTATTGATGTTGAAATCCATCACGGTTAGTGGATTAACCTCACTGCAAAACAGTGTAATTTCCAATAACGGTCATTTAAAATTTTACCAGCTGTAGCCTTTAGTCAAGTCTTTTTCCGATGTGTGTAAGAGCGCCCTCCTACCGTGTACCGTTAAGTCTTTGATAAAGACTAGCACTCAGGTTTTGCGGATGTTGATGCCGATTTGAATTCACCATTGATGTTAAGTTGGCATGTCCTATCCCCCCACTCACCCCCCGACCTTTATCAGGTGAAATTTCCCAAAACTGATGCATTGTGGGATGGACTCAATACACCTTCTGGGATAGAACAAAGTGATTCAAATTATGTTACTTGTGTTCCAAAAGTAGCTTCAGATTCTTACTTTGCTGTTGTCATCAGTACAAAGAGGTTTACAAAACTGTCTTGTATGGTTTTGAAATAAATATCGTCCTTCACAAATCCAGTAAATATATAAAAACCTGTTGGAAAATGAAATACAAACTAGCATTATAAAGACATGAAATATGCAACACTTGCTTAAAAAAATAGAGACATCGGTTCCAAATAGGTCGTCTGATTATGTGGTCTAAAAATAAGTGTAGAGCAATATAATGATCCCTGAATGACCTTTGACCTCTTCAACTGTTACCCCACCTAAGCCCCCTTGTCCAAATGTATAAGCATACCCAGTATGAACTTGATGCATCACTGCACTAAAAAAACTAGACAACATTTCCACCAAGTGTATTCCAAAAGTTTTACACACACACATACACATACACACACACCCAACCACACTCACCCATACAAATCATGCTGCCATAAGGTCTTTCCGATTACATCGGATGACCTAAAACAAGAACAAATATATGCAAATAATTTCAAAATATTGTAATTGCATCTCAGTCAGTAGAGTACTTTGTAACCTAACATTGTTTAAACAATGGAGCTCTTTTGATTTTATCACTTGGCAAATACAGAGGCTGTGCATGATACATCCAGACCTAGTTGTGGTTTTGTAATTAGTTGTACTCTAACTACACATACTAATTTCAGAGGTTCATACTTATAATACCATCTTCAAATGGAATCTTTGCACTCTATCAGCATTTTATTCATTTGAGTCATTAGCTGGTTTATTTTGTCAGTAAACATCTTACAGTATTAAATTCTGCTTTACATGCTATAGACAGGATGTTCTCATGTGACTAAGTAACCAGGAAATAATATATGGCATGTTCAGCTGCGTGATCCGACTCCAACCATTTCAGCAATTATGAAATTGATGGTATTATTTATGTTAATTTTTGGCATATGGATGGATTGCACATGGGTTTGTAGATTGAATTTGGACCCATGGGAGCTCCCTGTGGAAATGAATGATGTGGGCAGTAGTGTGATGTCATAACCTACATCATAACCAAGATTAGTTAGAATGCATATTACAGAATGAAGTTATCCCTAATTGTTAACCTTTGTGATATATCCCCACTCCTATGATAGAGAGGGGCATCCCTAGGCATTGAATGATGTGGGTAGTAGTGTCAGGTGATGACCTACATTCATACACTCTGTGTATTTATGCATAGAGCAGCAAATCAGTGAAGATGTTAAAGGCACTATCAGTGATTTGCTAAATCAGAAAATCGAAAAAATTATCAAAAACCAGATTTCTGCATGTTTGTAACAATTATAGGTATCCTAATATACCCTACAAATGATAGAACCAGAAGCAACCTAATAAGGACAAAATCGGAAATTTCAGTCTTTACTGTCCATACGGACACTTACTACAACACATAATTGAATGCAGATTCATATCATTGAACACTGCCATTTTCTTTCTTTTCTGTCAATTCTTCAGTTGGAAAAAGTAACTTATGAGAATTCTACAGACTTGTCCTTCACTTTTATTTTGACTCTCTCGGATAAATCACTGAGTGTCGTTAACAAAATATGCGAATGTAGCACGAGTGGATTGAAAATGTTCAGTTGCACCCCGCGTACTGCGTAAGGTGCTTTCGAACGTGTGTGCGTCATGCAGGACTAATTTATTTTCTCAGTGGGTAATTTCTGTGATAAATTACATTTTAAAACTACTCTTTATTACTAATTAAGGAAAGTTCTTTTGTTTTCTGTCGTGTGTGAATTAGGTTAGTAAATGCACATTTACTTTTGCTCGAAAAATGGGATAAAATCAATGCACCTGCGCTGAATTTTGCTGCGTTGTCTCAATGCACTTGTCTGAGGAGCTCGTGCCATTTAGGGGGGAACGTATCAAAAATCCTCAGCGGCGCGTGCATGAGTTGTCCCATTTGCGCGCCAGAAGTAAATGCGCAGTTATGAACATATAATAACAACAAGATTGGCTGGAATATCTGTTATAGAGTTATCCTCAATTGTTATAACCTTTGTGAAATTTCCCCACTCATATTGGCAGATCTAGTGAAGCATCCTGGACCAGAATGACATGGGCTATAGTATGTGATAAGCTATGAATGGGTTTTGTATTGCCAGGCTTTTGAATTACAGTGTTAGACTCTCACATGCACCAGTGCATGTAACTTTTAAAAATTCAGGCATTGTGGAAAGTTACATGCACACGAATGTAAACATGTGAATACTGACCACTACTATACTAACACGAACCTGGGCATGTTTAAGAGATTGACAGTAGGATCAAAATTGATTATTTCAATATCCAATTACATGTGTTGAAATACTAAAATGTATATTTTACAGTCACAAGTTTTAATTTCATGAACATGCATGCATGAGTGAAGGATACAATAGGTAAATGGACAGAGAGAAAGCTACATGCACCTGTGCATGCAAGCACCTGGTTAATTCAAAGCTGGTTATTGCAAGCAAAAAAACAGTTTTTCTGTTTGACCAAAAAAGGTGCGTCTGGGGACAAATCAAACTTTTCTTTTTGGCATTAGTGTTGTTCACTTTTGAATTTAAAATAATATGCCTAAATTTTTGATGATAAGAGAATATTAAAAAAAGCAATACAAAGTGGGAATGATACTGGATTCTAAAACACTGCAATGAAATTATATTATTAAAGGATGCAAGGTGGGAAGGAAACTAATCCTACCAGTTTCACATTTATTCAAGCAAACCTAACTCCTATTTTATAACGGAGCAAAAATAGAATGACCCACTATGCTTCTAAGTCCAATTAAATAAAATAACAACTTTTATAAACTACCTCATAAAATAGAAAATATTAGTAACACAAGTAGGAGTAGAAAAGTAGTACCAGCATATCAAAGATGGGCGGGTGGTGGGGTAGTGACTGAATATTTGCCCATGGACTCGTAGGGAAGAACAAGCAATTGAAACAGTAAAGAATCTAAGTGGAGAAACAAAAAAACTACCATAACTTGCTCCAGTCTTAACATTTAGGCACAATACGTGGATCACTTACTCATCTCATAAATATTAAAACTAGGCGGTCCGGGTCATGATCACGTGGGTTCGCGATCATGTGGCTTGAATGACCCGACATCAACAATCAACCCCACAAGGTTCATGTCAATAACCTCCTTTACCCAATTGACATCCATTTGACCTGAATGACCCCTGATGACCTTGATCCACTAAACCAATACAAACTCGGTCTTCGTTCGGTCAAGGGGCCCCACCCACCAGTTTCATGAAACATGCAACCTCGGTAGCCAAGAAAATAGACGCTGACAGACCACAGACAGAGAGGACCCCCGGTATTAATATATAGATGGATTCAAACAAAAGTTGACCAAGGTGTGTTTAAAGGTGCAACGAAGAGATTTTCAACATTCAGGTGCCCCTTAAAAGATTGACGTAATGATTTTTGCCCTGATGTAAGCTTTCCTCAATCATATCCCCATCTAAACGGATTAAGCTGAGAAATGATTCTTTGGTACAAACAATTGTGAAATTCTATTTCGTATAGGAGCAAATACGAAATTAAGCCGATGTTTTATTATTGAAATATAAGCAAATCAAAAAATCACTTTGTCTCTCTTTTAAGACATTTCTGTGGCCAAAAAACAAGGTAAGAAATCATGAGTGTCAAATCTATATGAAATTACTATAGACACAAGAATTGTGTGGGGTCTTGAAATTTCTAGTTGCACCTTTAATACTTTTTGGAGGGGGAGGATTGTTCACATTGTTGTGGTTGTGATGTTGTGACAATGCTCACATTAAATCACCTTAATTTAAAGTCCCCTGCTACCTCGTAACCCTTTTCGATCACAAGGTGACAGGAAATGTATACTCTTCCAAAGGTTATGATAACACATGTTTATCTTCACACAATTGAAGGAAGTTGAAATTCCAAAGTTAATTATGTGAAAGGTGAGAGTGTTTCTTAAACTATAGGGCTGATAAAAAAGATTGGAGCAAACAAGCTTAAACCACACACAAAATCCATAGTCTTCAAATTAAAGGATTATTTGTTTCATTTCATTTGGCTACACTAAGTGTTATTCCAAGAGTGAGAGTAGTGTTTAGAGTTTAATTTTCTTTGTAATCATTCTTGGGGCAAGTATTTTTTTGTGAAAACGTCAAGGTTCAGCATTTCAGGAGAATTAGATAAACCCAAACAAAAGTTTAGTCCGATTTTGCTCTTAAACCTGTGAGGACTATTGCCTAAGTGGCCACAATGGAAATTCTGTGTTTTTCTAGCACCGGCAAACATTTTAAGATAACGATGGTCAGGGCTAAGAGAGTTAGGCTTAAATATTTGTAAGCGGCATTTCAATTGGTTATTGAGTTGAATATATGACATAAATTAGCAATTCGAAATGCTGTATGAAAGCTAGGTAGTGCTTCAAGAGGTTACCTGAACAATTAAAAAAAAGTCACCAATTTCACTTAAAGTCCATAACTCTAACAGTCTGAGGGAATTTTAGAAGCAATAAGTCGCACCTATGCGCTAATTGCAGTCGGATGTCAAAACTATTTTTTTACTGAAATGCACCGGCAATGCCTTCCATTGCATCGGCCGCTTTCCCCAGAACAACCATTGCCAGTCTATTTACATCGGCTGCTTTCCCCTGAGAGGGAGATTGCCAAAAACAATTGCTTTCTATTCCACTTGTGACATTCTCCTCGCAGGAGACCGATTGCTGACTATTGCAGGGGAGGACTAAAAAACTTTTCCCCGTTTTTCAGCTGCAGGAAAAAAAAACGGCCTCACTCACCGGCAATGGAAGGCACTAATTGCTTGATAGTGCCACCTGGGATTTAAATTTAGGAGAAGAAATTTTTATTGCCTGCTTATTGCACTTCGGACATCCTTAATACTCAGTGACGTGTTAGGATTAATTCCAGAATTTACATCAACTTCAAGGAAAATGGGACTTTTAGACATTGTGACCATAATCTTACTATAATGGTCCCACCAAAACAAATGTTGCACATGTCAGCAGAAACAATTACATTGGTAGCAATAATCTCAGATTAGTATTGAAAAATAAAGAAAATACAGGATTTTCATATTGTCTATACCCTTAAGAATGACACACCCAATCAATTGTAATTGATTCGTTTAAAAAATTAACCTTCTTACACCAGGGTGTTAAAAAGTCATTTTGCACTGAGCCCCCTTCTGGGGTGTGTCACACCTAACCTTGCTGACACCACCACAGTAATGGCATCTATGAGAAAGAATGGTATCAGAGCCAGCTCACTCTGAATGACTCTCCGACGTACAAGTCATCTTATGGCCTCGCAGTACATCACAATTAGTACTAGTGTCTGTGGATCAAAGTCACATGGATATGTTGAAGTCAGAATAACAGTTTGGTTAGTGAGCAGTTGGAAAGCAATCTGAGCACAAATAATATTGTTGTTGAAATTTTTGGATGGGTCATTTGGCATGAGTGGTACAAATGCAGTCAATAGGTGAATGACCTTGCTACTGGAGTTGATCGCTAGACTTCTTTGTTCAAGAAGGGCAAACAGGGGAAAAAGTAATTTTGGGGGGGAGGGGATGGGGGTATCCAAATTAGTTGAGAGATTTTAAACCCATTTTGGCCCCAATCATGTAGAACAGGTGTGTTTAATGACTCGTAAAGGGTTGCTTTGCGTACCTTTCTGATGTTGATGTAAACCAAATTTGATTGGTGTGTCAGTGGATTTTTTACTAACAGGAAGTTGCATGATGTTAGATTACTCCACCAGATTTTCCAGGTAAAATAAAAAAATTAGAGCCTTTGATCACACGACTTAAACTTGAAAAATTTGTCCTTCTTTTTGTGTCTGGATTTGCTGTTGGTAGCATGAGAGCATGTTTAACCTCTCACCTTTAAAAAGCTTGTGCGCTGTGTAAGATGTTGAAAGCCGTGGTACCAACCACGCATCTTGAGTCCCAAGCCTCGGGCTATGATGGTCATCCAACACAGCTCAGTGATCCGTGTACCTGCAATGAAATAGAAAGAAATAGAAAAGAAAATAGAGGACCACCAAAAAGCACACAAAATAATGAGATAGGTGAAACGGCCTTAAGGGGCCATTTCGTGATCCAAACTCGTCCCCCGACTTACCTCGAAAAAGTTGAGATTTTTATATCATCGAACCGTTAGTTTAGTAAATCCATGTGTACCAGATCTTACGTGCACATTTGGTCGTATCTGTAGGAATTTGCAAATTTGTATACGGGACAGAAATTACAGCAGTGGTCTATGGGACAGTGGGAAACAGCACTTGCTAATAACACAAAACCGCAAGATGGGGATCACTAAATTTTGTGAAATAAGCTTTCTCAATGATCTAGATAGTAAACAATGAAATAAAACAGAAGTTCTGGGAAACACAAAATGCACTTTTAATAAAAATCAGGGATCCCCAATCTTAATTATTAACCAGCCCACCCAGACAGGTAATGCTTTGAGTTTTCATTTTCGGTATTTTTTTACACATATAATATCAGAGAACCTTTTGAGGTATAGGTTTTCATTCAAGATACCGGGGGGGGCCGGGTTGGGGAAATTTTGGGGGGTGAAATAATTCTCCAGGGATTGCAAACCCCTTTACCACACTCGCGGGGTGCGAAGTGGGGGTTGTTAAAAAACAATCAACTGCAGGCTGCTCAAAAAGAGCCAATGTCATGAAAAGGAGAGAGCAAACAGGTCCCTAATGTGACCAGATGTTGTGTACAAGGATGTAGGCCGGCAGTGGGGCTCTTGGTTTTGGGATGGGTTTTTTTTGTCAAACTTCAATTGTTCTCAGAAATCCTTGTTCCAGATAAATGGCTGCCTTCTTTGTTTTGAGCTCCCAGCATTGTGTTGTCATGGAGTTCACCAGTACTGCTCCTCCTCCGCTTGCTGTCCTGCTTGCTGTGTCATCATGAACCTAAAACAAATGCATTGAAGCCTGAATTAACAAAATGCATGATGAAGTCAAAGGATTTTAAGTTTGGCAGTTGTTTTTGTTACATATTTTAAGTTTTAGTGGGGCGTGTGCTAAGCATTGCATGGGGAAGGGGGTGTCTGTATCGTGTACACAGGCTTGCTCTCCCTCTTCACAAGGAAATCTTTTTTATATAGAAAGGTTTGTTGAATGATCATGAATAGACCATGTCATTTTAATAATATGCTTATTATACAAGTTGTTATTATATTGGTAGCGACATGTCAAGATGTGGCTTATGGCGACGTGTCAACATAAGGCATATAACGACAGCCTCGTACGACCAACATCCCACTTAAACCTCTACAAAAATACCACATTAGACCTCTACCAATCAATCCACCACCTTCCCAATCTACAAACATCCCACATTCCCCTACGACCAACATCCCACTTACCAATACCAACATAACCATACCATCTACCAACATCCCACTTCCCCCCTACCACATCCCACATTCCCCCTCTACCAAACATCCACCCACCCCTCTACAATCCCACCTTTCCCCTCTCCAAACCTCCACCTTCCCCCTTCACCAACATCCCACCTTCCCCTACTACCAACATCACCTTCCCCCTCTACCAACATCCCACCTTCCCCCTCCCTTTTTGTTATACAACATCCCACCTTCCCCCTCTACAAAACAATCCAACTTCCCCCTCTACCAAATACATTATTCCACTCTACCAACATCCCAACTTCCCTGTCTACCAACATTCCCCTTCCCGTTACCAACCTCCCACCATCATCCCACCATGTTAGATAAAATGGCGGGATCATTGAAGCTAGTAAAGGAACTTCTACCTTGATGAACATTTTCATGGCATACCGCATCACGCGTAGAAGCACTTCCGTAAAGTATAACCCCAATAATCGAGGAATGCATCAGTGTAATTGGACTAGGCTCCGAAGAAAAAAGGATTCGCAAATAATCGAGTGTATAAAATATTATCCTTGCCGTATCGTTAAAACAAGGGCACACACTTACCTGATAAGGTTAATATGATAGTTGCAGAAAAATTCATAATTAGTACTTCTGGATGTACAAATCGGGGAAATCTTCAATATATAAAGTATAGTTCCACAACATCACAGTGATGACACGGGCAAATACTATAGTCTCCTAATAAATGTTTGAAACTAAGCGCACGCAGAACCAACTTGTGCAACCTGTACACGCGGCGTATCGCGTGTCTATTTAATCTTCTGTGTACACGCTGTCCCACAGCAGTGCGACCTTCATGCACAAATGCAGCAGATTGTCTGAATCAGTTCAAACAATTATTACTCGGACTATAGTGCCATTACTCAACATGTGTAAGCAAATTGTAGATGTAATTGTTTATTTCTATTCTAAGCTTTTTTTGTAATCATTGTCAATAATTTGTATTATAACTAAGGAGCAATAATAATAATACTTATTTGAGTTACTTATGAAATACAGAAGACAACTAAACAGAGTAACTCAGGAAAGAAAAATGGGCTGCTCAGCCCAAACACATCACCAGTGCATTTCTCTCCATGGAACATCACACCATATAGTGTAGGCATAAAACCGAGATGTGAAAAGACAGGCAATGCTGGAACTTGTGAGAAAATACTAAACTTGAATTTGGGGAGAGAGCTAGTTGCCGAATGTGAAGTGGAATGTTTTCCCAAAGTCTTGCTGTCAGGTGCATATAGTGTACATGTAATAGTGTAAAATGGTTTTGGAAAATGTGAGGGCATTTACAATTGTACTATAGTATAGGCTAGCACTCCCAATTCCAGAATACACTTATGGCTGAACCATCACCAGGAAAGACCAAAATGAAAAAAAATGCGCCGGTGAGGCTTGCAGAAGACTATACTGGGTTACATTTTACTGTAACTGTGAGCCCGGGAGTGTGAGAGGGTCTGTGACTCAGTCTCAGTGCCACACGAACTGCCACTCATACACGAACGGCCGATCAGCAGGGTGACACAGCTATTGACAATGACACAGAAGGCTAACACAGGGCAGGATGTCCACAAGAGCTTCACTCAACTTGAACTTATGGGTTATAAACGTCGCCTCAATCACCCTTCGATCATTGATCACATAGTATTTATTTTGCTGATCTGTATGTCCGAGCCGTGTGCACTTGCAACATGCGTGTGTATGTAGGGCACAGGACCAATGCCAAAGTTCAGGCACAGTTGACTCTGATTGTTTACCAACACCAATATGTCGGTGTTTTTAAGGGGGCCTTGGCTTTATTTGATATTTACTTATATTTGTATGGACTTGTTAAAACCTTAGTTTTGTTTGTATTATTTTTTCATTTTATCTTTTGCCGAACATTTATTTATTATTAGTCAATAATTATGCCAATAATTTTTGTACCGATACCTATTTTTGCCGGTTCTTACATTGCGTTTGCATCAACATTTACACACGTTTACTGTATATTTTCTAAATGAAACATTTGTTTTCAGAAGCACAAATTAAATTACATTTTTGTAAGTTCTAAGTAACAATACAAACTTGCGATTGCATTACTTGCAGGTTCGGAAGCAAGAGGATAATTCTAATGAAAATATATGTAAAAATTTGACATTTGTGTAAAATATGGTTAATTGCATAGGTATGTGTTCAGTTCATATATTTCCATTCATTTAAACTGATATTGAACAAATACGAAATAATGCAATATATTACAAGTAGGCCACCTAAATAAAGCCCCCCTATATTTTACAAAAAAAGTAAATAGACCTATATAGGTCGCTGTACAAATGTTTGAAACTAAGCGTACGCAGTAGGGTACTGCATGTGTGCGACCTGTTAAATGGGCGTATCAGTGTCTATTTAATCATGGTGTTTATTGACGCTGTCTACAGCGTCCGACATTCACGCACATATGAAGCAGATTGTTCGAATCAGTGCAAACAATTGTTACTCAGAGTATAGTATTACTTAAACCGTTATCATCCATGGTTTTTATTTTTGGCCAAGCACTACAACCTGCACAAATACTTGCCTGTATTAAGTCACCGCTGCTATTTCACAGTATTTCTCAGTGCGAATGTATGATCAATATGGAGTTGGGTATGTGTGTACAATGTGTATGCGCGGGCAGCGATAGGGGGACCATGGCAAGGTCAGTGAATATTAAGCAATAAAGCCTAGCTAAAGGACACCCCTTAAGTTTTACAACAGTGATCAACTTCAACGATCGCATGATCGAATGCGGGCGGATTTGTAACTTCCCAGCAAACACAAAACAGGTTTTCATAAAATTTTTCAAAGGTTGGATTAATTTTTTACGAAAACATTGTTTGATCAGGTTTGTGAAACATTATCAAACGTTTTACAATGTTTTAGATGTTTTAAAAATGTTGCTATTTAAAAATGATTTTCGAAAAAACACATTGATAATTGTAACTTTATCAAACATACTACAAAATAGGTAAGCTTTGTATAGATATATTATTCAGAACATTTTTACTCTTAGGTACAGTTAAATGTTTTAGAGATGTGTTGCTGAAATGATTTTCTGATACTTCCCTTATGTTTTCAAAAGTTTTAAAAATGTTACCAAGATGTTGTTTTTATCTGATTGTTTTTGAAACATTTTGTAATGTTATCAAAATATGATATTGATCATTATTGTTTTAAAAGCATTTGTGAAACCGTACATTGTATGAAATCACCTTATGAACAGGTTTTAATAATAACTTTTGAGCTACGTTTTCAAAAAATGTTTTCCAAACATTGTGCAATGGTACAAAACGTTCAGTTGAAAAAAGTTTTTATGAGGTTAGGCAAATATATTTTATGAAGTGGGGACACCCCCATTTTATGAGGTTACGCAACCTTTTTATGATGTAGGCAAACATTTTTTATGTTAGGCACACATTTGATATAAAATATCATTATGCACATGTATATCTAACCCACAGACACACCTATACAAACTTTAAAAAAAACAGCAACCAAAAATAATAATTAACATTCTGGTTATACACAAATATTATTGAAGGTTTGCTGGTAGCAAACAAAAGAGAAATACCAAAAAGGATGCTTTAGCTTTATTTTTTACAATAACAGTACAAAGTAGAAGTCGCCGGGCCTTAGGGGAATACTACATAGGTTCTACACTCAGAAGGACCATGTTCGATTCCCGACAAGGTAAGAGATAAATTTGCTGTGCCTCGTAGTTGTTAAACATTTTCGTTTGGGAATATCTAACAGATACTGAATAACAGCAAAAAGATGTTTTTTGTCTCTCACGATAATTAACTTTTATTATTTAATTAATTACATGCATGTTTGAATAAATGTTTTTAAAAATATCCTTGGTAACACTGAAGATGTTTTTCAAAATGTTTCCCTAACCAGTCCCAACCAACATTTTGCATGTTTTTTTAACATTTTTAACAACATTTTCATAACATTTTTCGAAACATTTTAGAACGTTTCACAAACAGTTTTTGTGTTTGTTCTGGGTTAACAAGCTCTAACATTGAATCCAAAGCTGATTGAACAGGACGTTTTTCCACCCACCCTGTCGGTATCCTTCTCGTAACACTGACAGTCAGCTACTATACAGTCAGTCATCCATAACACTTCAGCTCAGCATGCTCAGTGACAGTGAGTGAGTGACATGACAGTGTGTTGATTGTGTAGACGTAGTTCTGACACAAACAAACCACGTCCCCGCATGCACGCACTGAACCCTCTGTGGTCCTGTCACACCCACTTCTTCACATTCACAGCTAATTCGCAAGCAGCAAAATTGTCTGGTACTAGGTTTAGTGAGATGCTTATTATCTTACCACTTTCCCTTTGTATCGTTGATAACACGGACTTTCATCCTCAATTCCAGACATGTTTACGTGTGCGATTTAGACGTCTCTCCTCCACCGTATCTTTCATACACAAATGTTATTATGGCAAACCCATGTCAAAGGTCAACATCTGCTTTTTAATCGTTAATCTCGTTTTAGCCCACCACGGGTCTTTTCTCTTTTACGTATTTCCTAGAAACGGTCCTTAGCAACAGGCCAACTTTCTAAATAAGTTTTAGATTCTCTATACGCTCAATTTTTAAGTATTCATAATCGTTAACCACAACACGAACAATTATGCCACTTCTTACATTTGATATCCGAATGTAAATGACTTTTTAAATATTTAAGATACTATGAATCCTATCAAAATCTAAGAGTGGTCTGAAAACTCACGAACTATATTTTTCTTTCCCGCGAACACACAGTTTCTTGTTCTGTGTTGCAGGGCACTTCTATGGGACAGTGTTGTGTTTTATTGGAAGCACCACAATTGAGTTGGTGTTTCGACAGCTATAAGGAAAATGGAGGAGTACATGCTGTTTGGAGAATGTTGTGACATATTTAAACGTTAAATAGAACTTGTAGCCGCGCCGATTGCGAGATACTTTTACTCCAAAGTTGTAGTTTGAACTGGGACAACTGACTGTGAAAATGTCATTCGCCGACATGGCTGTGATGGAGTCTTCCAGGCTCTTGGACAAAGTCCGAACAGAAGGTCCCAAGGAGCGCCCAGAGAAAATTGAACCACCAAGACAACCCTTCACCAAACCCAAACCACCCAAGGAGCCAAAGCAACCCAAGACTGACCCTTTGCGTGTACTTGATCCTGGTAGAAAGAAGTTGACCATGGTGGAATCGCAGCGTATCTTGGCAGTTCTTGATGACAGCATAAAAAAAGCTTCAATTGTTACTTTGCTTCCTTTTGTTCTTGAAATATGGAACGATTTAGTGTTTTGCTGGGAGCAGAACTTGTTGCATCCCTCCAGGAGCATAGTAACTTTCAGGAATCATTTAATGATCTTCATGAAAGAATCATGGCCAGGATTATTGAACGTGAGCGCCTGTCCGCTGCTAGATCAACTCCACTTTCCCAACGCAGTGGTGCGATCTCACAGTTAAGTATGGGATCCCATCTAGATAGCTTAGCGAGTGGTAAAAGTGACAGGGAGAGCAAAGATGGAGCTGAAGAAGCTGAGCAGATCTCTGAAGAAGAGCTGCAAGAAATTAGGACACTAAACTATATCAAAATTCAGCTCGGGTTTTCAATTAAAAATGTACTGAGATTATTAACTCTGAATCCAGCTGCAGTAAATGCCCTTCGTGCCGAGAGGGAGGGAAGGGATCAGGAAGCTAATGTCATGATAACCTACATGAATGAACTAAGGGGATTCATCTTGGAAAGGCTGTTGACCACTCCTCTTGAAGAAAAGGAAAAGACTGATTATCTTGTGCAAATTACAATAAGAGAGAGGAAGAATTCAGAGGTCATCAAGAAACTTTCTGATGAGCTGCAAACAGCGTGATTTGAAAAAGACACAGTAGGTACATATTCTACAAACCCTTTACACAATTTTAAAACAGACGTATCCTTTTTGATATTTTATTTCTTCAATTTAGGCCTATTTGGAATCTGCCGCTCCATGCTCGGATCAAGACTAGTTCTGCTAAGCATAACTCCACATTATGTCTTTAACAACATGTTGTCACTAACGGATGTGGAGTTATGCAAAACCACATGGAATACCTTTCCCCTGTTACCAGCATTCATGAGCAGGCCATTTCAAAGAGCCAACTTTGCAGACGAACAAAATACCAAAAGCAATCGAGTTGATATATGTTCCTTAGAAAATAAATTACTTTTTGAAATAGTTAATCCTCAAAATCTGTCTAAAAACAGAAATCCATCATTTTCCGGAGAAACCTTTCTCATGCAGAAGTGATTGTAGTCCCAATTTTCTTCAAAATTTTTAATTTCTAATTTAAGTTTTTTTCACATATGTCATCGCATTATATATGATCTCAAGTTGTGTTTGATAGTGAAAACAGGGATATATCGTACATTTAGAGGGATTTTGAGATCGACAAATTTGAGGTAGGTAACAGGGGAAAGGTATGCCATGTGGTTTTTCATAACTCCACATCCATTAAAGGTGCAACAAGAGATTTCAAATAGCAGGTGTCCCGAAAAAATATGAAAATTCCGATTTTGGTACTGGTGTAAAAGCTTTTAAGATCAAAATTCCCATCTAAGATTAAGCTGAGAACGTTTCGTCCTTTCTTTGTACAAAAATTGTCAAATTTTTAATTTCATATAGGAGCAAATACGAAATTCAGCCTATGTTTTCTATTGAAATATAAGCATACAAACCACCTTTGTTTTCATTTTAAAGGTGCAACGAGAGATTTTGAGGCACCCAGATATTGTGTCATAATAGCAATTTCATATAGATTAGACACTCAATAGAATTCTTACCATGTATTTTGCCACAGAAATGTCTTTAAAAAGAGGAAAAAGGGTGATTTTGATTTGCTCATATTTCATAGAAAACATAGGCTGAATTTCGTATTTGCTCCTATACGAAATTAGGAATTAGGAATTTTTTGTACCTAAGAAACATTTCTCAGCTTAATCCTTTTAGATGGGGATATTTTTGATGGAAAGCTTTACATCAGGGCAAAAAAAAACTGTACTTTCGATTGTTTTAGGGACACCTGATATGTGAAATCTCTCGTTGCACCTTTAAGTTATTTCTGTAACCAAATAAAATGTAGGGGATCTATTGTGTGTCTATCTATATGAAATCACTACATTATCACAGAAAATATGGATGACTTGAAATCTCTCGTTGCACCTTTAATGACAACATGTTTAGACATAATGTGGAGTTATGCTTAGCAGAACTAGGATCAGGACATGTTTTAGTATATACCTGACTTATGTTATGTTTTTCTGTGATACATGAAACCAAAATGTAATCTTAATACCATGGTATGTACTGTGTACATGTAGCCTGCCCACAGGGCTGGAAAAAATGGAAGATTTTCAGGGATTGCAATCAAATTTCCCTCCCAAGATAGCAAAATTTCCCAGGAATACAATAAAAATTTCCCTCCATGATAGCAACATTTCCCTTCAATTCTTGTATTTCTTGAAGGACAAAAATGTTGCTCCAAATTGCAAATTTCCCAGGAATGTGGTTCCCAAATTTCCCACTTTTTCCAGGCATAGCAAGGGAAAGAAAACCTGAATTATTCCACAGTACCTACCATCGTCTGACCAAATCCTTCACCATATTCAAAACCAACCACTTCACATCTAGGAAAGCCACTTGAATTAAAGTGGAAGCCAGTGAAGGGAACAAAGGGGATTTTCATTCCAGTGGGTGATTTATTTTCTAAGGCTGATTTGTCCGTCTTTGGACACTTTCTGTTTATACAGTGCCAGGTCATTTCCTTCCCTATAATTATAAATAGGTACATGTAAGTGTTTTTCTAGTAATAAAAACTTTTGTCTTTTTGGTCATATGTGTGACATACTGAAGTCAATTAAAATTCTTTGTTAATTACTTGTCTATTTCCTATAAATTTGTCATTTTCAACACAATAATTAGGCAATATTTAAACAAAAATGAATAGCTATTGAATACAATACAAAACTAAAGAAGCAATATGGTGTAATGTAATTGCAATACCATCTAACTTCATAAAAAATTAAAGGTTTACTTTTTTGAAGAATGGCCCATATACGGAAATGGGAAAAAAAGGGAATGGATGAGAACAAAGCAAGTAGAGGCTGAAGAAGCGAGCAAAGAAAGTGGCATACCTGCCAACTAGTAAGATTTAATCTTATTTAGTAAGATTTCCAAGTTTTTTGATTTCAGAAAATCTTACTAATAAGATTTTAAATTTTTTTGCAAAGAAAAATATTTTTAAAAGTCAAAAGAAAATTTCAAATTTGGCATCCATGCCCCTTTGTCAGCCCCTCCTGGCCCCTTCAGGCACCCTAAGGCAGGCTCCTGGACCCCATCAGGGCCCAAAGACAGACCCTTGGACCCCATTTTGCTAGTGTTGAGTGCCATGGAGCTTGCCGTGTGCGCTCTGCACTTTCATAATTTTTGACTTTCCAATGTTGGCAGGTATGAAGTGGTTTTGAAAGCTATGAAGGAGGAGGCTGAAAAGGGGCAGAGTGATTTGAGAGAGAATCCAAACAAGGTGTATTATGATAGTGAAGGCAATGGAAAAGGATGGAAGAGATGTCGAAGGGGGAAGATGTATGAGAGGAAGTGATGGAAAGTTGAATTTCAGTGAGAGAGATAGAGGTAGTCTGGAAAGAACATAAACATTAAGAATGAGGAGAATGAGTGGGATCAGAAGCTTGAAGGTAGATGCTGATGTGGTGTCGGGGAGTGGGGGTACTCAGTAGAAAAGTACACGTATGTGCCACTGATATGGGTCACATTTTCACCCCTTACTATAATGATGGATCATTTATCCCACCATGCTACTCTAAAGATGGGTCAATTTTTTAGGTCATTGCTGCTATAAAATGGGTCCATTTTTCAATTTTTGGTCACAATTAACTATGAAAATTAATTTTTTGCAATGAAATGGTTGATTCTTCCTATTTTTGAAAAAAATTACTATGAAAATGGTGCAAAATTTCAAACTAACTAAAGAAATGGGTCAAATTTCTGAACCAACTGGGTCATATACATGTAAATTTGAACAATTTGGTCACTATAAATATGGGTTGATTTTTTTACTCGGTGGAGGTGGATAGTGGAAGTGGATGAGATGCAATTTGGGTTTATGCCAGGGAAGGGAACGATAGATGCAGTGTTTACTTTGAGGAGGTTGCAAGAAGCTGTGTTTTGTAGACTTGGAGAAGGCATTTGAAGGAGTACAGAGAGGAAAGTGATGGAGTAGGCAATGAAGAAGAGAGGGATACCAGAAGCAATCATGGTTAGAGCAGCGATGAGTTTGTACATGTACATGTATGAAGGAGCAAAGACAAGAGTTAGAGTGGGGTCTGATTTGTTTGAGGTGAAGGTAGGTGTGCATCAAGGTTCTGTACTTTCGCCATTGATTTTTGCAATTGTGATTGATACAGTGACGGAGAGGCAAAAGGTGGTTTGATGAGTGAGATGTTGTATGCTGATGATTTGGTTTTAATGTGCGAGACAATGGATGGACTGAGGGAGAAGTTTTGGAAATGGAAGGCGGCTTTTGAGAGTAAGGGTTTTAAGGTAAACCTTGGGAAGACAAAAGTGTTGGTGAGCGGGGTGGAGAGGGAGGTGGTAGCTAGTGAGTACATGTAAGGTAGACCCATACAGTGTGTGGGGGAAGAAGAATTTAAGCAAACTTCAATGTGGTTGGTGGGAAATGCATCCCTGGGTGATTCACAAAATGAAGAGAGTGACCCCAAATCGTTTGGCAAGATATTTTGTGTGTGAATATGGAGGGAGCTGGAGGGATGGAGGAGCAGGAGGAAAAGTTGTGTGATTGAGGTGGGAATCGGTGAAGGAGTTCATGAACTTGGGGGACAGGGTTAGTGGGGGTGGTGGGATGCGAGGTGGCTGTGTACAGCTAGAGTGAGGTCATGGTGAGTGAAGTATAGGAGTGTGGGGGTTGTTACAAGGGAAAGATAATCCTTTGAAGATGACATGAATGATGTATACATGTAAGAGTTTTAGATCAGTGATGCTGTATGGGGATCGGACCAGTGGGTCTCTGAGTGAAAATGATATGGGGATTCTGAGGACGGAGAGAGCAATGAATGAGAGCGATGTGGTGTGAATTTGATGGATAGGATGAAGACTGAGTACTTGATGCAGATGTTGGGTTTGGAGGGAGCGGTGGACCTGTTGGCAAAGGCGAATAGTAGTGTTTGTTGGTACGGGCACATGCTTAGGAAGGATGACAAGCATGTTTTAAGGAGCTTTTGAGTTTGAGGTGGGCGGATTAAGGAGGGGACATCCAAAGAAGGCATGGAAGAAGCAAGTGGAGCAGGAGAGTAGGAGGGTTGGGTTGAGAATGGAGGATGCAGTGAATCGAGGGAAGTGGAGGGAGGGAGTAAGGGCGATTGCTCTGAGTGTGGGGTGAATCCGGCTACACCCATTTTATGGGGACAGAACCGGATTTAAAACTTTGGATGTTTGGTTTGGATGTTATGAGCCCCATTTTGATCAACCAATATTATTTTTACACAGTACTCTATGGGAATTACAAATCGTGTTTTTACAATGTAGCTTCCTCTATCACTTGAAAATGTCTTGTAAATATCAGCGTGAAACTTTACATGTTAATATGGGGTTTTGGGGTGAGGCCATTCTATCAAGATGAAAACTTTATATACAAATTGTCTTAAATCGGGTCATCCCCCTTTAAGTTTTAACATGTACAATTTTATTTGAGTAGTTTGTAGGTATATGTACAACATGTATTAGATATGATCATATTTGCATTAAATTTGTATGCAGATATCCAAACGCAATGATGAGATAAGGAGACTCAAAGCTGACCTTCACCAGATAGAGAAGTTCTCAGAGGAGCACATTCGGAGGACTAAATCTGAGGCAGACAAACAGCAGCAGGCTGATATGAAGAACTCGGAAGGAAAGCAGTCAAAACTTCAGATGGAATTACAAACATTGAAAACCCAACTTGCAAACAATACAGCAGAACACAGGGAGAGTGAACTTGCACTGAGGAAGGTAAAAAAACCCACTTAAATCTAGAGTATTGTAGACTCAGTCTTTGTTTAGCATTTTTGAGGTGGGGGAGTCATAAAATCTGAGCATCATCCAAAACCCCTTTAGGACCCCTCAATAAAAATTGAGGAACACCATACGTTTATGTGTAGCCATCTTATAAATGTTGATGCTTTCATCCCACATGTAGCCTGCGATACATAAATGTTCCTTTTCTTTTTACAGAGGAAGTACAAGATTGAAACCGAGGTAGAGAATTGGATCCAGAAATATGATGTAGATATGGGAGAAAGACAGGTAAGACCTATGTACATGTATGCATGTACAAGTGCCATATTGAGCTATCTAATAAATACCCTGTGGGCATGAAATTTGTCTAAAAAGGGGGCATTTATTATAGGTCATATCAGTTATATTTCCATTGTAAACCATAGCCAGCACCGTCTGGAATACCCTGGTGCTCCCGCACAAAAAGGATTGATGTTTGAACAAGGTCATCATCAACAATTTAGCAGCATCCACAGCTTTATGCAAAAAGTACACATGCCTGCTAAAATGGTTTATTTAACACACTTTTTACATGGATAGATAAGATTTCTACAAAAATCTACACATGTCAAAGTATCTACACTTTAATTTTACGACATACTGGGTGAGTTTTGGACGTATTAGCCAGCGTCAGGCCGGCAAGCCTGCCACCAATAATGCAATCGCGATCGTTAATTATCTGTGTGTACTTGCGTGTACATGTGTGGCATGATTTTCGGTGTTTTTAGGAACATTTGGTCAAAGAAAATGAGGGGGTGTTTATTACAGACAATACAGTTGAGAAGTCAAAGAACATTCACATACATGTACTTTAAAGTACTGAGAGATTTTTTCTACTTTAAAAACATAACTTAATGTGTGCTTGACATAAAATAATTTTTTATGGAATGTTTAGCCCTGATTGTCAACACAACAAGAAATTTAAATGGGTGCCATGTTAAAACAATCTGTGCAGATTTTTAATTCCAAGTGGAATTAAGTGAAAGGCCAAACAAAAGTGCAGCTTGAAAATGCATGGGTACATACAGTACTCTAAACTGGGTTTAAGTTAAGGAATCATTCTTGTCAGTGGGGAGAGCATGGCCTAGCAGTTAGGGTGCTTTCCTGTAGTTAAATTTGCCAAAAATTCCCGGGTTTAAATCCCGGTGGGGTCCGCACTTGCTGGGATTTATTCGGGTACTTAATTCTGGATTTGATCTGTATACCAGCTATTGATTCAATACATAATACTGCTCTTCTCCGTGGTTCACATGGAATTGGTCAAATGAATCATGAAAGCATCCCGTCCTTCGGAGGGGACATTAAGCCGTCGATCCCGTATCCAGAGAGTCATAACTGTACACGTACATCGCAGCCAGTGTCGAATAAGAGTAGGGTGAAACCCCTGACTGTTCCCAATCCGCCCCCAGCCTCAAAGGGGACCATGTTAGGAGCGTCTGTATCATGGATACATGCGGCCCTGGATCAGCTTACTCAGTTGAATAAATCCTGACACCACCA